>CM051365.1:7405475-7600475 GCA_028015245.1 Cardamine occulta
CTAAGTGTTGAGTCTGCTGTTCACAAAGTTAGATTCTATCTCACAGAGATTATTCTAGGCAATAACTCTCGGGAAAATAAACTCACTTTGTTGGAATCTAAGTGCTGAGTCTGCTCTTCACTAAGTTAAAGTCCATCTCACAATGATTTTTGTGACTCAAAACTCTCGGGAAAATGTTTTCAATTCGGAGGCATCTAAGTATGGAGTCTGCTCTTCACAAAGTTAAATTCCATCTCACAGATTATTTTCCAACTCATAACTCTCGGGAAAAAATATTCACTTCGGTGGAATCTAAGTGTTAAATCTGCTTTTAACAAAGTTAGATTCCATCTCACAGAGATTTTTCTATCTCATAACTCTCGGGAAAATATATTCACCTCGGCGGAATCAAAGGGTTGAGTCTGTTGTTCACAAAGTTAGATTCTATCTCACAGAGATTATTCTCGGCAATAACTCTCGGGAAAATAAACTCACTTTGGTGGAATCTAAATGTTGAGTCTGCTCTTCACTAAGTCAAAGTCTATCTCACTTTGGTGTAATATAAGTGTTGAGTCCGCTCTTCACATAGTTAAATTCTATCTCACAAATATTTTTCTGAGTCATGACTAGCGGGAAAATATATTCGCTTTGGTGGAATGTAAGTGTTGTGTCTGCTCTTCACTAAATTAGATTCCATCTTCCAGAGTATTTTTAGAGTCATTAAGTTAATCTAAGTGTTGTGTCCACTCTTCACTAAGTTAAAGTCCATCTCACAAAGATTTTTGTGACTCAAAACTCTCGGGAAAATGTTTTTCACTTCGGTGGAATCTAAGTGTTAAGTCTGCTCTTCACAAAGCTAAATTCCATCTCACAAATTATTTTCCAAGTCATAACTCTTGGGAAAAATATTCATTTTGGTGGAATCTAAGTGTTAAATCTGCTTTTCACAAAGTTAGATTCTATCTCACAGAGATATTTCCATCTCACAACTGTCGGGAAAATATTTTCACTTCGGTGGAATTTAAGTGTTGAGTCCGCTGTTCAGAAAGCTAGATTATATCTCGCAGAGATTATTCTACGTAATAACGATCTGGAAAATAAACTCATTTTGGTGTAATCTAAGTGTTGTGTCCGCTTTTCAAATAGTTAAATTCTATCTCACAAATATTTTTCTGGGTCATGCCTCTCGGTAAAATATATTCACTTTGGTGGAATGTATGTGTTGAATCTGTTCTTCACAAAATTAGATTCCATCTTAGAGAGTATTTTTAGAGTCATATAAACATTTGAGACTAACAACTTTCCTTCCAAAACAACTTAGCATTATGAACTACGGCATACCAACAAGTTTCCATGTTAGCAACAAAAACATACATCATACAAGACAAAGTCACAAAACCTATTTACATCATCCTCTCATTTCGCCTCGGTTCCACGAGCTTCGCAATCCTAAGACTCCTCTTTACCTGCACCAAAAGAGGCGCGTATGCATTGATAATGCTTAGTGAGGCGGTCCTCCCGTCCCATAGCAACAAGGGCATATAAACAAAGACTTACCAAGCTAATATGCAATGCAAAAATGAAATGATACTATGATAGAGCTCCATCACAACATTCACATCATACAACATGGACAAGCCACAAATCACACCCATGTGGGCAAGCCCCACATCACACATTAATAACGGAAAATCTAATGATTATATGGCGCTACGCTACGGTCATGCACTCACCTTGGTTCGACGGTTAGGAAAAGCACACGATACTTCTCACTTCAAGCTCGACTTCTTCTTGGTTCCACACACAACCAAGATATCTACTAATTCCCTGTCAATAAATCACAAAACACCCTTCTCAAATGATGAATCACGAGCCTTAAGCTTGGATCACTAAACCCCAATTTGGTTTTCCTTCTCCAAAAACAGAGCTTTACCTAATCAATCATATCTCTTGCCCCAGACAATATTTCGAAAATTCTTTCGGTCAATTTAAAGATCAGACCCTCAAGCATCTACCTACCAAATTTCATCTCACTCTACCAAGCTTTGAGTGTCCAATCACTCCCGAAACCTAACCCGTCGCTTATGGCTCTGTTTTGAGCGGTTTTGGGAGAAAAATCATATCTCCAGAAATTTGGTAGATAATTAGGCAAGAGATTGATGAACGTACCCACAAATGTTTAACTCAAACCGAGCTCAATAGCTAGGCCGATCGTGCCCCCCAAACAAGCACCAAACTCTGATTTTCTCTAGCTTCTTCTCTTCTTTCTCCGCCTCCTTCTTCTTCGTCTTCCTCTCTTTCTTTTTCTTCTTTTCTCCCCTTTTTATGTTTCTCCTTTCCTCCCCTCTCCTTTCTCTATAGCCCAATAAATCTCAGGTACAAAATGAGAAATGAGAAGAAGAGTGTAGAAGGTTGTAGAAGAGAGGAGGAAATACATATATGTGTATATAATTAATTATTGGTTTACTCCATTTAGACCAAACCGACCCGATCACTAAACCGCAACGATTAATTCTTCAAATTAACCTCTACCGCTCGGTTTAATAATTCCGTCTAATTTTCCCAAAATATTTGAGACATCTACCTGTCCCAAAATATTTCTTTCACTCCACAAAAATCCTTGGAATTACCGCTTAATTTCGTATAAACCGAACCGCTCGAGATTAATTCTCAAAAATTAATCTATTGATCAATTTAACTCTAACACCGCCCCTAGGGCCATCAATCAAGCTCGGTATCATTCCATACTCGATTCAATAACACCCTTGGATCTAACTTCACAAGATCCTTTGTGGTCACCCAACGGCTAACCCGTCGAAATCCAATACCACAAGACCCAAACGAGTTAAGTCCGTCAAACAACCTAGTATATTAGAATCCAATACCACAGGACTCTAATATATTAAGTCCCCGTGAGATCCAATTCCACAGGCTCTCACTCGGTTTACCAATCGATTAGGATTAAATACCACATAATCCTAATCGGTAAACCGCCCCGTTAGGACTAAATACCACATAGCCCTAACCAACATCATTAGAGTTAAATACCATATAACTCTAATGACTCATCATTAGGGTTAAATACCACATAACCCCAATGACCCGTCAATAGCATTAAATACCACATAATCCTATTGACCCCAACCACGTACTAGATCTAATGACGTAGACCCATAATTATCGAAACATGATGAAACAATACTTCGCTTTCAACTCCGCAATACATAAAATACCACATCATGTGTCAAACCCGTTGATACATGAAATAACACAACATGTACTCGACATCCCTAATAAATGAAATACCACATCATGTATTAAATATTCCCGAATATTTCAATGAACACTCGTCCTATTATTAATTCTCGTGAAAACAGAACATCCCGAGGGTTCATTACAGCAAACATCAAATACAATTACAACTCAAGAAGATGACTAAGAAACACGGATGTTACAATTCTCCCCCACTAATTAGATTCGTCCTCGAATCTCAAACCTCACTTTGTTCTTTAAACCACTTGGAGAATTTTGCCTTAACCCTTCTTTCCTGTTCCCATGTCTCCTCTTCAATCCCGTCACAATCCCACAAGACCTTAATCTTGGGAGTTCTTTTTCTCCCGTCAACCTTGATTCTACGATCTAAAATCCTCACAGGTCTTGCCCCAATCCTCAATCTCGGTGACAACTCAGATGGAATCTCCTGTAACACCTGATCATCCCTAAGCAGGCTCTTCTTCAATTTCGAAACATGAAAAGCAGCGTGAAAGGCTTTCATAGACGCTGGTAACTCCAGTCTCTAAGCAACAGGTCCAACTCATTCCAATACCCGGAACGGTCCCAAATACCTCGGACTGAGCTTACTTTCAGAGAAACACCTGTTAAAACCCTTAAGCATCACCATCTTGAGATATACCCTATCTCCCACGGTAAACTCTAGCTCTTTCCTGTGGTTATCAGCATAGCTCTTCTGATGATCCTAAGCTTCTTTCATGTTCAGCTTCAAGACTCAGATCTTCTCTGTAGTCTCCTGCACCAAACTCTCGCCAAACATGCTTCGCTCCCCCACTTGAGGCCCGCATAATGGCGTCCTGCAAGGCCTGCCATACAGAGCCTCATATGGTGCCATTCCAATACTCGCCTGGTAGATGTTATTATAAGTGAACTATACCAAGCTCAGGTAGTGTACCCAATGGCCACCCTAATCCAAAACATACATCCTTAGTAAGTCCTCGAGAATTTGAATTGTTCTCTCCGACTGCCCGTCCATCTGAGGATGATACGCTGTGCTCATGTGTACCTTAGTACCCATTTCCTTCTGAAACTCTCGCCAAAATATCGATGTAAACTTACTGTCACGATCTGATACAATGCTCACAGGTACCCCATGCAATCTCACTATCTCACTGATGTACCTTCTTGCCAAAACTCGAGCCCCATATGTCTTCCTTATGGCTAGGAAGTGAGCAGACTTCGTCAGGCGATCCACAATAACCCAAATAGCATCTCTGCCCCAAAAATTCGGCAACCCCACTACAAAATCCATCGTAACCATGTCCCACTTCCACTTAGGAATGGGTAAACTCTGTAACAACCCGCTGGGAACCTGATGCTCGGCCTTCACCAACTGACAAGTGTCACAGCTAGCCACCCACTTGGCTACATCTCTTTTCATCCCGACCCAATGATAATACTACTTCAAATCTCGGTACATCTTAGTCGCCCCAGGATGGATAGAAAACCAACTATGGTGTGCCTCTTGAAGAATGTCTCTCCTCAACTCCTCGTTGTTAGGCACACTAACTCGACAATGAACCAGAATGGTTCCATTATTCGAGACTTGATATTCAGACTTGTCATCTTTAGAAGCCTTAATCAAAGCCTCATCCATCTCTTGTGCTGCTCGCACTCTACTGAAGATATCAGCCTGATTATCCGCTTTTAACCCCAATGACTCTGTCTCATCAGAAACAACACAAAGTCGTAAAGCACTGATCATACTCAACAAGTCCTCAGCATCTCTCTTTGTACTCGAAGCTACACGCTTCCTGCTCAAGGCATCATCGACAAGATTAGCTTTCCCCGGGTGATAAGCTATCTCAAGATCATAATCTGCCATAAGCTCCATCCATCACCTCTGTCTCAAATTCAACTCAGACTGAGTGAATACATACTTGAGACTCTTATGATCTGTGAACACCTGCAGCTTACCACCATATAGATATGATCTCCATATCTTCAGAGCAAACACCACTGCAGCCATCTCTAAATCATGAGTAGGATAATTGTCTTCACGCTTCCTTAACTGCCTTGAAGCATAAGCAATAACATTCCCATGCTGCATCAAAACACAACCCAATCCTAGCCTCGAGGCATCTTTGTAAATCGCATATGGCTCCTTCGGATCCGGTAAAGCCAACACTGGAGCGGTAGTCAACATCTCCTTAAGTCTCAAGAAGCTCTCCTCACACTTCTGGGACCAAACAAAGGAAACATCCTTCCCTGTCAACTTCGTCATAGGCTGAGCAATGCTCGCAAAACCCTTGACAAATCTCCTGTAATAACCGGCTAGACCGAGAAAGCTTCTTATCTCCATAGCATTCTCGTGTCTTGGCCATTCTCTGATGGCCTTAACCTTCTCTGGGTCGACGGAAACTCCACTCTCAGAAACCACATGACCCAAGAATCCAATCTCTCTCTGCCAGAAGCTACACTTACTTAGCTTGGCAAAAACCTTCTGCTCCCTTAGCTTCTTCAACACCCTTCTCAGGTGGTCACAATGTTTGTCAGAACTCTTCGAATACACCAATATATCATCGATAAAGATGATCACAAACTCATCCAAAAACTCCCGGAACACATCGTTCATCAACCTCATAAAAGCTGCTGGTGCATTCGTTAACCCAAACGGCATCACTACAAACTCATAATGCCCATATATCGTCCTGAAGGCCGTCTTCTGAATGTCTGAGTCCTTAATAAGAATCTGATGATACACAGAAGCTAAGTCAATCTTCGAGAACCAAGTAGCACTTCTCAACTGATCGAATAACTCATCAATTCTCGGAAGAGGGTACTTATTTTTAATCGTCACTCGATTCAAACCCCGGTAATCAATGCACAACCTGAAACTCCCGTCTTTCTTTTTCACAAACAGGATGGGCGCTCCCCATGGTGAACTACTCGGTCTTATAAAACCCTTATCCAATAGCTCTTCCAACTGCTTCTTAAGCTCTGCCATCTCCGCTGGTGCCATACGATATGGAGCTTTAGAAATAGGAGCCGTCCCCGGTTCTAACTCAATCGTGAAAGGATCCGATCTCGACGGTGGTAATCCTTTCAACGGTTGATACACGTCCTCGAACTCTCTCACCACGAGAATGTTTTGAAGCATTAAATCTCTAACCTCTTCCGGTATAGAAATGGTTGCAAGATATGCTTCACATCCTTTCTCAATCATCTTCTCGGCTTGAATAGCCGAAATCACAAAACTTCCCGGCGTAGGTCTCACACCTTGATACACCACCCTCTCATGATCATTCTCAAACACCACTCGACCTCTATCACAATCCAGGTGAGCCTTATACCTCCCAAGCCAATCCATACCCAAGATCACATCATATAAATCCACCGGCCACACAATCAAGTCGGCTGGCTTCACTTCTCCGGCAATGTGAACATCAACGTCTTTTATTACACTATTAGTCTCAAAGGTTTGACCCCCAGCCACCTTCACCATTCTCAAACAACCACTAGGCTCCTCTCGGAGCCCTCCCTCTTTCACCAATTCCAGAGTAACGAAGCAATGAGATGCTCCGGCTTCAAACAACACGTGAGATGTGACCCCTCCCATGTTCAGGGTCCCTACACATACTCTATACATTGAAACCACCATAACAACAATAACAATAACAACAACAACACATCTAATAATATATAATCACATCAAAATAATTTAGTAAGCAAGGAATCCTAACCAGTGATCGGCTTGGAGTTGCTCCCTTCTCAAGACTCGATGCTCAGAGAGTAGGCTCGAGGAGTCACTACCGTCCTCTTAGCTGGTGGAGCTCCTGAACTTCCTCCACCCTGCTTTAGCTCGGGACATGAAGTCTTGATATGTCCCACTTTCTTAAAATGGTAGCAGGTCCTCATATCCTTGTTAGGGCAGTTAGCTGCCTTGTGATCCTTACCGCCACACTTAAAGCATCCAGATTGAGTGCTAGAAGCACTATGAGAAGAGCCCTCCCACTTCCTATTCTGCCCTCCCATAAACCTGCCACCTCTCCCCGACTCAAAAGTAAGAGGCTTCTTTGGCTGAACCTGAGATTTAGTCTCTTTAGCCTCTTCTTTTAATCCTTCTTCAATCATGGCCGCTCGCTCTACTAACTCAGCCACTGATGCATAACTTCTTACAATGCATCTATTCCACAACTCTAAACGCATACCACGTAGAAACCTTCTCACTTGGGCCTGCTCCTCCTCGAGACCCCTTCCCGCAAACCTTCGAAGTTTGTTAAAATCTACCTCATACTACCGAATTGACCTTGTTCCTTGAGTCAAGTCTAAGAACTCCGTCTCCAATCGATCCATTGCCTCCTGTGGGAAATATTTGAGGTTGAATTCTTCACAAAAACCTCCCAAAGTGTCAACACCATTGGGTTTCCTAGCCAACACACTTCTCCACCACATATGTGCATCTCCTTCTAGGCAATGAACCGCTAAATCAACCTTGTATTCCTTCGGGCATCTCACCGAAAGGAAGTTTCTCTCCAATCTCGACTTCCATTCATCCCCCTCAACTGGTTTAGCACCTCTCGGAAAGAATTTGGTGCCAAGCCGTTGCATGTGATCTAGTATTGTGAGGTACGGTGGAATCATAGGACCCACTATGTCTTCCCTAGCCTTAGGATTCACCACTCTCGGTGGCTCATTAACTGCAATTGGTGCTATGGGAGCTGGAGCCGATACCGCCCCTGCTAACCTTTCCAACATCTGAGCCAATAACTCCATCATCTGACCCATCTGATTCACCCCGGGTTGTTGCTGAGCTTCCCCTTGTAATTCATCACCACCCACTTGAGCCGCATCACCCACAGCTCCTAAATCCTCAGCAATGCCCTCACACCATACTACAAAAGCAACAAGGATTTCAATACACACAGCTTAAACAATACAAAACATAAGAGAAGTCTTACCGTGGAACCTTTTTACTTGGCGGAAGTGGATGATCTCTAACCCGACCCAACAGTCAAATAGCAAAACTCGTAAACAATACTCAATCGCAGAGCAAACAAGACACCACAAAAATCCTAGAACCGCTTCCGCTCTGATACCAATAAATATGACACCGTATACCAAATTACGATAAGCTACCAGAATCTATATGCGGCGGAAAGCTAAACTACCGGATTTTAAAAATTTTCTTTCAATCACCTTCACTTAAACATTCGAGTCTAACAACTTTCCTTCCAAAAAAACTTAGCATTATTAACCAAGGGATACCAACAAGTTTCCATGTTAGCAACAAAAACATACATCATACAAAACCTATTTACATCATCCTCTCATTCCGCCTCGGTTCCACGAGCTTCGCGATCCTAAGACTCCTCTTTACCTGCACCAAAAGAGGCGCGTAAGCATTGATAATGCTTAGTGAGGCGGTCCTCCCGTCCCACAGCGACAAGCACATATAAACAAAGACTTACCGAACTAATATGCAATGCAAAAATAAAATGATACTATGATAGAGCTCCATCACAACACTCACATCATACAACATGGACAAGCCACAAATCACACAACCAAGATATCTACTAATTCCCTGTCAATACATCACAAAACAACCTTCTTAAATGATGAATCACGAGCCTTAAGCTTGGATCACTAAACCCCAATTCGGGTTTCCTTCTCCAAAAACAGAGCTTTACCTAATCGAGCATATCTCTTGCCCCAGACAATATTTCAAAAATTCCTTCGGTCAATCTATAGATCAGACCCTCAAGCATCTACCTACCAAATTTTATCTCATTCTAACAAGCTTTGAGTGTCCAATCACTCCCGAAACCGAACCCGTCGCTTATGGCTCTGTTTTGAGCGGTTTTGGGAGAAAACTCATATCTCCAAAAATACTCAACTAAACTAGACGAAATTTGGTAGATAATTAGGCAAGAGATTGATGAACTTACCCACAAATTTTTAGCTCAAACCGAGCTCAATGGCTAGGCTGACCGTGCCCCCCAAACAAGCACCAAACTCTGATTTTCTCTAGCTTCTTCTCTTCTTTCTCCGCCTCCTTCTTCCTCTTCCTCTCTTTCTTTTTCTTCTTTTCTCCTCTTTTTCTTTTTCTCCTTTCCTCCCCTCTTCTTTCTCTGTAGCCCAATAAATCTCAGGTACAAAATGAGAAATAAGAAGAAGAGTGTAGAAGGTTGTAGAAGAGAGGAGGAAATACATATATGTGTTTATAATTAATTATTGGTTTACTCCATTTAGACCAAACCGACCCGATCACTAAACCGCAACGATTAATTCTTCCAATTAACCTCTACCGCTCGGTTTAATAATTCCGTCTAATTTTCCCAAAATATTTGAGACATCTACCTGTCCCAAAATATTTCTTTCACTCCACAAAAATCCCTGGAATTACCGCTTAATTCCGTATAAACCAAAACGCTCGAGATTAATTCTCAAAAATTGATCTATTGATCAATTTAACTCTAACACCGCCCCTAGGGCCATCAATCAAGCTCGGTATCGTTCCATACTCGATTCAATAACACCCCTGGATCTAACTTCACAAGATCCTACGTGCTCATCCAACGGCTAACCCGTCGAAATCCAATACCATAGGACCCGAATGAGTTAAGTCCGTTAAACAACCTACCATATTAGAATCCAATACCACAGAAGTCTAATACACTAAGTCCCCGTGAGATCCAATTCAATAGGCTCTCACTCGGTTTACCAATCGATTCGGATTAAATACCACATAATCCTAATCGGTAAACCGCCCTGTTAGGACTAAATACCACATAGCGCTAACCAACATCATTAGAGTTAAATACCACAACTCTAATGACTCATCATTAGGGTTAAATACCACATAACCTCAATGACCCGTCAATAGGATTCAATACCACATAATCCTATTGACCCCAACCAAGTACTAGATCTAATGACGTAGACCCATAATTATCGAAACAAGATAGAACAATACTTCGCTTTCAACTCCGCAATACATGAAATACCACATCATTTGTCAAACCCGTCGATACATGAAATAACACAACATGTACTCGACATCCCTAATAAATGAAATACCACATCATGTATTAAATATTCCCGAATATTTCAATGAACACTCGTCCTATTATTAATTCTCGTGAAAACAGAACATCCCGAGGGTTCATTACAGCAACGTTAAATACAATTACAACTCAAGAGGATGACTAAGGAACACAGATGTTACACATAACCCTTGGGAAAATGTATTCACTTTCGGTGAAATCTAGGTGTTGAGTTTGCTCTTCAGTAAGTTAGATTCCATCTCAAAGTGAATTTTCCGAGTCAAAAATCTCAGAAAAATATATTCACTTCGGTGGAATCTAAGTGTTGAGTCTACTCTTCACAAAGTTTGATTTCATCTAACTGATATTTTTTTGAGTCATAACTCTCGGGAAAATATAAGCATTAAGGGGAAATCTAGGTGTTGAGTCTGCTCTTCACTATGTTAGATTCCATCTCACATATAGTTTCCCAAGTCATAACTCTCAGGAAAATATATTCAGTTTGGTGGAATCTAAGTGTTGAGTCTTCTCTTCACTATATTAGATTCCACTTCAAAGAGTATCCTCTTAGTCAAAACTCTTGGGAAAATGTATTCCCTTTTGGTGGAATTTAAGTGTTGAGTCTTCTCTTCACTAAGTTAGATTCCATCTCAAAGAGATTTTTCCAAGTCATAACTCTCAGGGGAATATATTCCCTTCGGTGGAATCTAAGTTTTGAGTCCGCTTTCACAAATTTAGATTCCATCTCACAGAGATATTTCCAAGTCATAACTCTAGGGAAAATATAGTCAGTTTGGTGGAATCTAAGTGTTTAATCTGCTTTTCACTAAATTATATTCCATCTTACAGAGTATTTTCCGAGTCATAACCCTCCCGAAAATGTATTCACTTCTGTGGAATATAAGTGTTGAGTTCACTCTTCCCTAAGTTAGATTCCATTTCAAAGTGATTTTTTGGACTCAAAACTCTTGAGAAAATGTATTCACTTTGGTAGAATGTAACTGTTGAGTCCGCTCTTCACAATGTTAAATTCTATCTCATAGATATTTTTCTGATTCATAACTCTTAAGGAAAATATATTCACTTTGTTCGAATCTAAGTATTGAATCTGCTTTTCACTAAATTAGATTCCATCTTACAGAGTATTTTTCGAGTCATAACCCTCCGGGGAAAATGTATTCACTTCAGTGGAATGTAATTATTGAGTTTGCTCTTCACTAAATTAGATTCAATCTCATAGAGTATTTTCCAAGTCAAAACTTTCGGGAAAATATATTAACTTCGGTGAAATATAAGTATTGAGTCCCCTCTTCATGAACTTAGATTCCATATCACAGAGATATTTCCAAGTCATACCTCTCAGCCAAATATATTAACTTTGGTGGAATCTAAGTGTTGAATCTGCTCTTCACTAAATTAGATTCCATCTTACAGAGTATTTTCTGACTCATAACCCTTGGGAAAATGTATTCACTTCGGTGGTATCTAAGTGTTGATTTGATCTTCAGAAAATTAGATTCCATCTGAAAGAGATTTTTCCGAGTCAACATTCTTGGTAAAATGTATTCAATTTCGTGGAATCTAATTGTTGACTTTGCTCTTCACTAATCTAGATTTCATCTCACATAGTATTTTCCAAGTCATAACCCTTGGGAAAATTTATTCACTTTCAGTAAAATCTAGGTGTTAAGTCTGCTCTTCACTAAGTTGGATTCCATCTCAAAGAGATTTTTCCGATTCATAACTCTTGGGAAACTATATTCAGTTTGGTGGAATCTAAGTGTTGAATCTGCTCTTCACTTAAATAGATTCCATGTCACAAAGTATTTTCCAAGTCAAAACTCTGGGGAAACGTTTTTTTACCTTGGTGGATCTAAATGTTGAGTCCGCTCTTTACAAACTTCTATTCTATCTCACAGAGCTTTTTCCATGTCATAACTCTCAGAAAACTGTATTTACTTTGGTGGAATCTAGCTGTTGAGTAAGCTCTTACTAAATTACATTCCATCTCGCAGAGTATTTTTCAAGTCAAAACTCTCATGAAAATATATTCACTTCGGCCGAGTCTAAGTATTGAGTCCGCTCTTCACAAAGTTAGATTCTATCTCACAGAGATTTTTCTGAGTCATAACTCACGGGAAAATATACTCACTTTGGTGGAATCTAAGTGTTGAGTCTGCTCTTCACTAAATAAGATTCCCTCTCACAAAGTATTTTCGGAGTCATAACCCTCTCGTAAGTGTATTCACTTTGGTGGAATCTAGGTCTTGACTCTGCTCTTCACTAAGTTAGATTCCATCTCAAAGTGATTTTTTTGACCCCAATGTCTCGCGAAAATGTTTTCACTTTGGTGGAATGTATGTGTTAAGTCCGTTTTTCACAAAGTTAAATTCTATCTCACAGATATTTTTCAGAGTCATAACTCTCGGGAAAATATATTCACTTTGGTAGAATCTAAGTGTTGAATATGCTCATCACTAAATTAGATTCCATCGCACAGACTGTTTTTCTAGTCATAACCCTTGGGAAAATGTATTCACTTTCGGTGAAATCTAGGTGTTGAGTTTGCTCTTCAGTAAGGTAGATTCCATCTCAAAGTGAATTTTCGAAGTCAAAAATCTCAGAATGTATTCACTTCGGTGGAATCTAAGTGTTGAGTCTACTCTTCACAAAGTTTGATTTCATCTAACTAATATTTTTTTGAGTCATAACTCTCGGGAAAATGTAAGCATTAAGGTGACATCTAGGTAATGAGTCTGCTCTTCACTATGTTAGATTCCATCTCACATATAGTTTCCCAAGTCATAATTCTCAGGAAAATATATTCAGTTTGGTGGAATCTAACTGTTGAGTCTGTTTTTCACTATATTAGATCCCATTTCCAAGTCATAAATAGATTCTATCTCACAGATATTTTTCTGAGTCATAACTCTCACTTTCAGTGAAATTTAGGTGTTAAGCCTGCTCTTCACTAAGTTGGATTCCATCTCAAAGAGATTTTTCCGATTCATAACTCTCGGGAAAATATATTCACTTTGGTGGAATCTAAGTGTTGAATCTGCTGTTCACTTAAATAGATTCCATGTCAGAAAATATTTTCCAAGTCAAAACTCTCGGGAAACTTTTTTTTACCTTGGTAGATCTAAATGTTGAGTCCGCTCTTCACAATGTTTTATTCCATCTCACTGAGCTTTTTCCAAGTCATAACTCTCAGAAAACTGTATTTACTTTGGTGGAATCTAGCTGTTGAGGAATCTCTTACGAAATTAGATTCCATCTCGCAGAGTATTTTTCAAGTCAAAACTCTCATGAAAATATATTCACTTCGGCGGAATCTAAGTGTTGAGTTTGCTCTTCACAATGTTAGATACTATCTCACAGAGATTTTTCTGAGTCATAACTCATGGGAAAATATACTAGCTTTGGTGGAATCTAACTGTTGAGTCTGCTCTTCACAAAATAAGATTCCATCTCACAGAGTATTTTCCGAGTCATAACCCTCGGGAAAATGTATTCACTTCGGTGGAATCTAGGTGTTGAGTCCGCTCTTCACTTAGTTAGATTCCATCTCAAAGTGATTTTTGTAACCCAAAACTCTCGGGAAAATGTAAGTGTTTAGATTCCATCTTACAGAGTATTTTCCGAGTCATAACCCTTGGGAAAATGTATTCAGTGGTATCTAAGTGTTGATCCGCTCTTCACAGAGTTAGATTCCATCTCAATGAGATTTTTCCGAGTCAAAATTCTTGAGAATGTGTATTCAGTTTCGTGGAATCTAAGTGTCGAGTCATAACTCTCAATAAAATATAAGCACTAAGGTGAAATCTAGGTGTTGAGTCTGCCCATCCCTAAGTTAGATTCCATCTCACAGATAACTTTTCGAGTCATAACTCTCTGGAAAATATATTCAGTTTGGTGGAATGTAAGTGTTTAGTCTGCTTTTCACTAAATTAGATTCCATCTCACAGAGTACTTTCCGAGTCAAAACCTTGGGAAAATGTATTCCCTTTCGATGGAATCTAACTGTTGAGTCTGCTCTTAACTAAGTTAGATTCCATCTCAAAGAGAGTTTTCCAAGTCATAATTCTCGGGAAAAAATATATTCACTTCGGTGGAATCTAAGTGTTGAGTCCGCTCTTCACAAATTTAGATTCCATCTCACAGATATATATTTCTAAGTCATAACTCTCGGGAAAATATAGTCACTCTGGATGAATCTAAGTGTTTAATCTGCTTTCACTAAATTATATTCCATCCTACAGAGTATTTTCGAAGTCATAACCCTCGGGAAACTGTATTCACTACGGTGGAATATAAGTGTTGAGTCCGCTCTTCCCTAATTTAGATTCCATCTCACAGAGATTTTTCCGAGTCATAACTCTTAGGAAAATATATTTACTTTGGTGGAATCGAACTGTTGAGTCTGCTCTTACTAAATTAGATTCCATTTCACAGAGTATCTTTCAAGTGAAAACTCTCATGAAAATATATTCACTTTGGCGGAATCTAAGTGTTGAGTCTGCTCTTCACAAAATTAGATTCTATCTCACAGAGTATTTTCCGAGTCATAACCCTTGGGAAAATGAATTCACTTCGGTGGAATCTAGGTGTTGAATCTGCTCTTCACTAAATTAGTTTCCATCTTAAAGTGACTTTTGTGAGTCAAAACTCTCTGGAAAATTTATTCAGTTTGGTGGAATCTAAGAATTGAGCCTGCTCTTCACTAAGTTAAAGTCCATCTCACACATACTTTTTTGACTCAAAACTCTCAGTAAAATGTTTTCACTTCAGTGGAATTTAAGTGTTGAGTCTGTTCTTCACAAAGTTAAATTCTATCGCACAGATATATTTCTGAGTCATAACTCTCGGGAAAAAATATATTCACTTTGGTGGATTCTAAGTGTTGAGTCTTCTCTTCACAAAGTTAGATTCCATCTCAAAGAGAATTTTCCAAGTTATAACTCTTGGGGGAATATATTCCCTTCGGTGGAATCTAAGTTTGGAGTCCGCTTTTCACAAATTTAGATTCCATCTCACAGAGATATTTGCAAGTCATAACTCTAGGGAAAATATAGTCAGTTTGGTGGAATCTAAGTGTTTAATCTGCTTTTCACTAAATTATAGTCCATCTTACAGAGTATTTTCCGAGTCACAACCCTCCGGAAAATGTATTCACTTCTGTGGAATATAAGTGTTGAGTTCACTCTTCCCTAAGTTAGATTCCATTTCAAAGTGATTTTTTGGACTCAGAACTCTTGAGAAAATGTATTAACTTTGGTGGAATGTAACTGTTGAGTCCGCTCTTCACAATGTTAAATTCTATCTCATAGATATTTTTCTGATTCATAACTCTTAAGGAAAATATATTCACTTTGTTGGAATCTAAGTATTGAATCTGCTCTTCACTAAATTAGATTCCATCTTACAGAGTATTTTTTGAGTCATAACCCACTGGGGAAAATGTATTCACTTCGGTGGAATGTAATTGTTGAGTTTGCTCTTCACTAAATTAGATTCAATCTCATAGAGTATTTTCCAAGTCAAAACTTTCGGGAAAATATATTAACTTCGGTGGAATATAAGTATTGAGTCCCCTCTTCATAAAGTTAGATTCGATATCGCAGAGATATTTCCAAGTCATACCTCTCGGCCAAATATATTAACTTTGGTGGAATCTAAGTGTTGAATCTGCTCTTCACTAAATTAGATTCCATCTTACAGAGTATTTTCTGACTCATAACCCTTGGAAACATGTATTCACTTCGCTGGTATCTAAGTGTTGATCTGATCTTCAGAAAATTAGATTCCATCTGAAAGAGATTTTTCCGAGTCAACATTCTTGGTAAAATGTATTCATTTTCGTGGAATCTAAGTGTTGAGTTTGCTCTTCACTAATCTAGATTTCATCTCACATAGTATTTTCTGAGTCATAACCCTCGGGAAAATGTATTCGCTTTCAGTAAAATCTAGGTGTTAAGTCTGCTCTTCATAAAGTTTTATTCCATCTCACAGAGCTTTTTCCAAGTCATAACTCTCAGAAAACTGTATTTACTTTGGTGGAATCTAGCTGTTGAGTAATCTCTTACTTAATTAGATTCCATCTTGCAGAGTATTTTTCAAGTCAAAACTCTCATGAAAATATATTCACTTCAGCCGAATCTAAGTGTTGAGTCCGCTCTTCACAAAGTTAGATTCTAGCTCACAGAGATTTTTTTGAGTCATAACTCATGGGAAAATATACTCACTTTGGTGGAATCTAAGTGTAGAGTGTGCTCTCACTAAATAAGACTCCATCTCACTTTGGTGGAATCTAAGTATATTCACTTCGGTGGAATCTATGTGTTGAATCGGCTCGGTTAAAAGGGATTCTACCGAATTTTATTTCGTTAAATCTGTCTGCTTTTGTTAAGGACCGACTGTTGATGGAAAATGTCCTATTGGCGTTTGAACTGGTGAAGAACTATCATAAAGATACAATATATCCCCGTTGTGCAATGAATAGATATATCAAAGGCTTTCGATTTAATGCAATGGCCTTTCAAGCTGCTTATGTCACTAACAGCTCTGAACTTGCCAAACATATTTATTCATTGGATCAAGCGCTGCATCACAACAGCTTCTTTTTCAGTCCAAGTGAATGGAGAACTAGCTGGATATTTCCAGAGTCAACGGGTCCTAAGACCCACAGTACGAGGAAGAACCTAAGGATCCTCTCAATCTAGAAAGACATTTCTTAGCTACAGCTGATACTCTCATTGATGTAAGAGGGAGCAAGATAGCTCTTGTTTGGGTGATATGGTTATAAACTTTGATATAGAAAAGCTGAGAAAGACACCCACCATTGATGGTCAGACATTCTCTGTAGAAACCTCCACAGACATTACTGCTGGGTATGTCAAGGAGTTGGGCCCTAGTGAGCAAGTGAATAAGCAAGCTTCTGAGCCTGAGGATTGGAGTGGTGATCATGTCCTCCGGACTACACTCCAGAATGGGGTTTTATTCAATGACAAGTTGTTGCAAGATGATGTTTTGTGATGGAAACAAGGATTACGGAGCTAAATTGCAGAAAAAGTGCAGATATCCGAGCTGCGAGTTGGTGTCGATTGACACAACCCACTTGTGTCAGTCGACACCCTCTGCCAATTGGTCCGGATTTGTCTAAAACAGCTGGTTTTTAGGATGATCTCAATGCTACAAGTCTGAGAACTATTGAAAAACAGAAAGCTCCACATCCCATACTCCATTCACCATGGGAAAAGCAAAGGTACGCACTTTCTAGACTTAAAACCACCTGATATTCATCAATAAGACTTTTGAAAGTAAAAAGACTGTTTTACAGTTAACCAAGCCACGAGATTGTCGTAGAGTGCTTGTTTCTTCTGTTAATGATTCTGCAGGAAAAAGAAGCTTCCAACCCTAACTAATGTCCCGCCCGACTGATGTTCCTCACTTCCTTGGTCGTTCTCATGCACCAAATGCTTATACTCCACCACGGATGAGGGGACAAATTTCTGAGAGGCATTCATTGCCACTCTCTCGTCCACCAGATCCTTGAGCCCCGCTGCCAAGTCAAGCTATTGACTGAAAACAAGCGCTTAATGGGAGGCAACCCACTGGTAAGTTTTTTTTTTTTTTTCAATTCTCCTTTTCTTTTCTCATCTATTTTATTTTTACCAACCTTAGACTTGGTTACACTGGGGACAGTGTTACTTAAGTCTGGGGGAGGTAGTTGCTGACAACATCTTTTATTTTCTTAGAGTCGAGTCTGAGTCTGTTTTATCGAGTCAAAATTAGTCTGAAACAATGATAGTACCGAGGACACCACCACATTTTGTAGAAGCTTAAGTGACCATTGATTCAACCCTGACCTTAAAACTGAGACTAATGGAAAAATCAAAGGATGACCTGTTGACTTGAGACTTCCATACTTCCAACAGAAATCCACATTACCTGAGCTATTTGTTTTATCTCATCGATGTGACCAATGTTCCAAGGGCTTGACTCCTCATTCATACCAGACATGATACAAATTTTGTGGAATATAAATGGTACTCCTCTCCCTTGATTCAATTAATTAATATGTAAAGGGGTAGGAAAATTTCCCGTGGCCTTATTATTTTACACATATATAGAGATGATCACGCAAAGGCCAAAGTGAGGTTAGGTTTTTTCTGTGATACCATTATTCGCTTACCCCATTGAATTAAAATCACTGAAAAGTATGATCAAAAGCAAAGAAAAGAAAATAAAGAAAAGAATAAGTATGGGGGAGAGAAAGAGTACCAAGTGTTGTATGGTGGTCTTTTTTTGGTATTGAATGACAATGAGTCTAGAAGGTCCTTGACGTTGAAATCAAAGATGAGACCCAGCGAAGAAGGGCTTAAAAGAAGATTATGTTGCGAAGTTGTGGGTATTATCAGGAAAACTGCAAGTGCTAGCAATGAACTATATGCTGGTCTAGATCTTGTCAGGTAAGAAATTTCTAGTTGATTACTAAGGTTAATGTGAGTGTGATGCTCTGACGATGTCGTGAATTTCATTTTTTAAGCTTCTTCCTTGTGCTTAGTTTTCTGTTTGCTTAAGGGCAAGCAACGGCTAAGTCAGGGGGAGTTGATATATCATAGTTTTTATGGGTTTTCAACCATGATATAAGTGTTATTTATAAACTACAAAGTATTTTTGGTATTCTTCGAGTCTTTTCATGTCTTTGTAAGTTCATATACGTTTTGGACTCATTTGGAGATTTTGGAGCACTTTGGAGCAAACAAAGAAGTTATGCTGAAGAAACAAATTCGGAGACCAACATTGGTATCTGTGTCGATCGACATAACCCACTCGTGTCGGTCGACACGGGTAAGAGGCAGAGAGCAATCTTGGTATATGTGTTGATCGACACACCCAGTCGTGTTAGTCGACACTGGTTGCAGACACAGTTTCAGAATTTGCAAAACTGCCCTAGAGTTTTTATTATTTACAATTTAGTCTTTTTGTGTTTTTACTTATAAATAAGGTTTTTAGGTCATTGTTAAGACTTACACTTTATTCTACGCTACAGCCACCTTTTCAGAGATTTTTTGGGAAGATTTCTAAACCCTTATTTCTTCTCTTGATTCATTTTATGCAATCTATTCAAACTATGATTTCTGTTTCATTGATCATGTCTGAGTAGTTTGTTTGTTAGGTTTCGGGTTTTCAAAGGTAGAAGATGAATTGCTAGGTTGATTGTTATTTAGGATTGAATCAATAGAGTTCTTCATCTAGCTTGTGATTATTGGTGATTCTAAATTCATAACCTAGAATCTGATTTTAGGTTGATTAGTTGACACAAGAATATAATTGATTGCCTGAACTATCTTAGATGAGAAAAATAACTATTCGCAAAGAGATTTTGTTCTGGGATTTTGTGATTAGGTTTACAAAGACATTTGGAATTCTATGATCTAAGTATAGATCATCTCCAGCGAG
Organism: Cardamine occulta; assembly: GCA_028015245.1. Lineage (NCBI taxonomy): Eukaryota > Viridiplantae > Streptophyta > Magnoliopsida > Brassicales > Brassicaceae > Cardamine > Cardamine occulta. The sequence goes on from CM051365.1 coordinate 7,425,200, forward strand.
AATTGATTGATTTTACCATTGTCTTTCGAGTTCGAGAACGGATCTAAATAACAATCCTGATAATTTATTTAACCTGCAATTTTGAATTACCTGAGAATTTCCCTAATCCTAGCTCTTTTTCTATCTGAATTTACCTCGATTTAATTTCTTTGTTGTTTTGTTTTAATTATAATTTCTCTTGTTTAGCTTAATTTGAATACTGAATAATCTATTGTCTAAATGTGAGTCTGTGTGATCCCTAAATACTATAATTGATCTCCTAATTTGAAAGAGTAGCTCTAGGGTAAATTTGAGCACATCAAATTTTGGCGCCGTTGTCAGGAACTCTAATTCACCATTAGATTTGTGCTAGGATTTAGTCTTAGTTTTTTTTTTTGTTACTTGCGTGTTTCATCTTTTCTTTTGTGTCTCATGAGAGATGATGAATCCACTTGTGTTGGTAAGAGACAAAGTTGGAGTTTTCAGAGGAAATACTTTGAGTTGAAACCCGCATACTTTACTCCTGTGGGACAACACCCTTTTTATGGTCTTTCCAATGAACATACAATGTATTACATTGAGAAGTTTGAAGACTTGGCTTCTAGCATTAAAGCCAATGGAGTATCACAAGACTACATTTTCTGCAAGCTTTTCCAATACTCACTTGCTGGGGAAGCAGCTTATTGGCTCGAGCAGTGTAAGCCGGAATCACTGTCGACATGGGAGGCGACTAAGGTTGCTTTCCTAAATAATTTTTATCATAATGCAAGGTCCGAAGATCTAAGGATGAAGATATCGACATTTACTCAAGGATAGACTGAACCTTTTAAGGCTACCATGATTTCAGCGAAGTTCAGTTGCTGGGTATGTTCTTCAGAAGGGTTAATTGGAGATATCAGATGGCTTTGGATGCTGCTAGAAATGGGAATTTCAACACCAGTTTTCCCAAGGATGATGATTAAAAACTTGACTTATAGCAATAGTACCAAGAATGCAGACTTTGAGAGGAAGAAACACGTAGCGAACATGGATGGTAGTCACATTGCTGAGGTGAATGCTAAGTTGGACACGGTATACAGTCTTCTTGTGGGTAAGAAGTCAGTTCAGTTTGCTGCAGAGGTTGATGGCTATGAACCGGTGATAGGTTTTGAGGAAAAGGATTTCAACTACGTCAATGGAAGTGGATATCAGGGACAGAGATATGGCTACACGCCAAGAAGGCCTGAGTACCAGAAGATTTATACTAGCAGTAGCTTCACCAGGAACTACGAAAATTCTTCTTACCAGACACCTCCTCCTAAGACTCCAGAGAATGAGATGAAGTCTATGTTAGAACAAATTCTGGAAGGTCAGCTTGAAGATTTGAGTACTCATGTCAAGAAGTTGGATGTTCAAGTTGCACAAACTGTTGGGTCTGTCAAAAGACAAGAGGTATTCGTTTATCAAAGGACTGAGAACAACTCCAAACATGCCTGCAATGCTATTTTTCTGGAAAGTGGAGATAGATTAGTGGAGAGTGATGAAGATCTTAAGGTTGCAGAGCTGGTGTCGATCGACACCAGCTGTCAGTATCGCTAGAAACTAATGGGAATTCTTGAGAATTTGAGTTGGAATGTAAATGAAGATGAACAGAAATCGACCGAGCTCGACACCAACGAGTCAACAACAGAGATCAGTGTCGACTGACACTAACAGGGTGTCGCTCGACACCCATCACGAGCCATACCAATTCATCTTCAAACTCTACCACCTGTTGAGGAGAAAGTCTATAAGCCTAAGGTCCCTTTTCCAAAGCCTCTGGAGTCTAAACAAGAGATGGAGGATGCCAGATGCAAAGCAATGATGAAAAAGGTTATGATTGAGCTCCCTCTAGTTGATGAAGTTAAAATTTCACCTCCACTCAAGAGGTATGTTAAGAGAATGGTTACAAATGGCATGAGTCCTGAGGAAGGAACTTTGCTTACCAAGGATATTAGCATGATTCTCTTGAACGAGACCCCACAAAAGAGGAAAGCAAAACATAAGGAAGTGATTGTCTCTGAACAAGTTAGTGCCATGATTATAGAGAAACTACTGATCCATAAAGTTTTGTACTCGATTGCTCCATATCAAAGGAAGATTTTCCCATTCTCTTTGTGATCATGGCTCAACTATCAACTTGATACCTCACTCTGTTGCTATTAGACTTGGGATGACTACTTTCAAGCCGACAAAGATCATTCTTATCTTGGCTGATTAATCCAAAAGATATCCCGAAGGTGTCTTAGAAGATATTCCAGTGAAAATTGGAAATTTCTTGATTCCCACAGACTTTGTGGTGTTGAAATATAAGGAAGAACCTAAGGATCCTCTCATTCTAGGAAGACCTTTCTCAGCTACATCTGGTGCTCTCATTGATGTAAAAGGGAGCAAAATAGCTCTTGATTTAGGTGATATGGTTATGAACTTTGACATGGAAAAGCTGAGAAAGACACCCACCATTGATGGTCAGACATTCTCTATAGAAACCTCCACACACATTACTGCTGTGTATTTCAAGGAGTTGGACCCTAGTGAGCAAGTAAATAAGCAAGCTTTTGAGCTTGAGGATTGGAGTGGTGATCATCTCCTTCGGACTAGGTTCCAGGACGAGGTTTTATTCAATAAATAGTTGTTTTAAGATGCTATTTTAATCGAGTCAAGAAAAATTTTCATTTTTATTGAGTCAAAACTGTTAGGGAATCATGATCTTATTTTATTGGATTATCTGAATATGCGAACACTCTAATGATTCTATGCTAAGCCGCAGAGCCAAAGTTCTGAAAGGCTATGAGCTGACTGAACATTCCCTAAAACTTCTTTACATCGGGGAGTAGGGTAAACCAAAGTTGTCTCTAATATCTATTTGAACCTAACCTGACATTCAATTTCTTTCTTAAGGATTGGTATTCGCCGGGCAAAAACCTATTCAAACCAATAAGAATCTGCAACTCTTCATAAGTATACTTTACCTCTCCTTCCCCTTTGTAAATCTAAGAAGAAGAAGAAAAGAAAGAAAAGAAAAGAAGAATAAAAGAAAGAAAGAAGAAAGAAAAAAAAAGAAAGAAGAAAGAAAGAAGAAAAGAAAGAAGAAAAGAGAGGAAAGGAATGGAAGAAAAATAGGGGAAACAAGTCAAAGTGACCCGAGGGATTACACATAATCCCGCGCCTCCTTTGTGATCTCATGGAGATTTGTCCCTGAGCAAGTGACCTCGTCAAAGAGAACAAAGGGATTGCACGTAAATCCGCACCTCCTTTGCGACCTCATGGAGACTGGCCGAACAGAGCAAGCAGCCAACGAAAAAAAAATGATACCCTAGAAAAGTAGGGGAAAAAACTGGTTATTTGGAATTGAGAAGAGGAGAGGAAAGTATATGGAAGAGAGTCTTGGTAAGAAGAAGTCGGTGCCCTTTGAATCGATCTCCCTCTGGTAACACCACCGTACTTTTCATTCCATTAATTTATGTAAAGAGATGACAATGGGGATTCTGAAAGTACCTTTAGACTGTGAGCTATTAAGGATTATTGATTATGGTTGACTATGAAAAGTAAGTTCTTACGTAACAGCGAGGAAGAGTGCAAAGAAGATATCCCCAATGACAAATAAGTTCCCATGATTTTCAAAACCTCTTTTCCATTCTTGTTTGCTCGAGGACAAGCAAATTTAAGTCTAGGGGAGTTGATAACGTCATATATTGATAAGTTTTTAGTATGGTTTTCACATTGTTTTATGAGAGATTGGTATGATTTCAAGGCTAAATAAGCTACTATCGAGTATCGTTAAAATCAAAGAGGTTTTACTGGTTTAATGGAAAATGGACCAAAAGAGGAGCAAAACTCGTTTTAAGGCAGTTTCAGAACACCAGAAGTTTGGCAACACTTGGAGACCTTCCCATGGACCAAATTTGGATTTCTCTATATAATTAAAAAGCTGGAAGAGTCAAGATTCACTTGAGACAAGAATCAAAGCAATCCATTCAGCCGTTTGGAAGATGCATCCCGAGGAGTGAAGACATGTCAAATGAAGCCAAAAGCTCCATCACCTCGGTCTCTTGAGCACCTCGCTCACAAGCACCTGTGACGGAGGCCCGGCCCCTCTGCCTCCACACTTATCAAAATGACGAGATTAGCCTCCAAAACTCTAAAACCGACTTCTTGTGCCCCAATACCTATAAATACTCATCTAAACCTTAGGGTTTCGTGTACCTTCATAGAGTAACTGCACCAAACCTCAAGACTACCGACAGGAATCCTAGAGACGATGAAGCAGAGCCACACCAAGCTCCCTTTCTCGTAGAAGATCTTGAAGATCCACCATATGTTTTCTCGACAATCTCTGAATACTTTGTAATCTCTAAACCTTATTTTATATCTATGAATCACTTTCACCTTGCTTTGATGATTCCTTTAAGCATGCTTGAGTGATTTTCTTGTTAGGTTTAGAGGGTTTAATCAAAGGGGGCACATGATCTGTTTGGTTTAAGTGGTGATTTTATTGTAGATGCATCATTGTCTATAATTTTCTTCCGGTCTGATCTCTTTCTTAATGCATATAGTTAGCGTTATGAACTAGCTATTGATCTTAGGCATCTAGGTAATGCTATCCGCTTTCTTAGTTTTTTTGAACCTAGATTGGATGAGTATCGTGTCATAACAAGCACATACCACTTAGTTATGGGGTTTTATGGACTAGGATTGAACTTGATATTAATGCTTTGACATATGTGTTGTTGCCTGCCAAAGTTGAATTGCAGGACATAGGATTTTAGCCGATTTTCTCTATGGTAGTAGGTTAATCGAACTTTCGTGTTTTATAGTCTGAGACTTAGGAGTAGACATGCGTTACATGAATTTATCTTGAATTTTTTGATCACAGAACCCCGGCGAACCCTTGAACACCCAACATCTTTATTTTATTGTTTTACTTCGATTTCTTTGCTTTACTTGTTGCGTAACACAACAAACCCAACCTTTTATTATTGAGTTTTAGCCTTACTTGTTCCTCTTAATTTGCAAAACAACTTCTCTCTCTGTGGGATCGATATACTGATATATGATGATTTTGGCCCATATTAACTAATGTTTTCTAGTCCTTTTTAGTGTCTTTCGAGTCATTTTTGAGTTTTATTAGGTCAGAATGAAGTCTTTTAGCATGGATTGGATGGACTGGAGCTAAATGGGCTTTTGGAGCAAAAAGGGGCGAATTTGGAGCGAATGGGCTGATTTCACACGCGAGCACCCAGTGGGAGCACGTGCTGCGCCGCCGGAGAAAAATAAGGAACCCGATTTGACCTAATTTTTGGCGTGATTAAATAGGTCAAGTCACCCTCCAGAAAACTCAGACTGACTTAGATCAAGACTTTTAGACGTTTTCCTATTTTCTCTACCATCTCTCTTTTTCCCCTTTGTTTTTGGATTCGATCGCCTTTGTACCTTCTTCATCTTCGTTTGCTTTGGCTTTTAAGATCTGGAGGATCATCCACTACTCTGTTTTGAGAAGAATTCTGAACCTTATTCTATATTATTCATAAATTCCTTTTATTGCATTGCTGTGTTTCATTCTTCCATGTCTGAGTAGTCTTTTAACTACATTAGGGTTTTTAAGGGTATTCATGAGATGATAAACTGAGCACAAATAGGATACATAAATATATACTGTCTTCGCCAATTGTTGGTCTTAATGCTTAGATTAAACTGGCCTCTTAGTCTATGATTTTAGGTTAAACCTATTCGCGAGAGTGTTTTAGGTTGCTAGAAAAGACATTGGTGAGCAATCAGACGTAGGTGACGAGAGTTGGTGCGGCTGGTTGTGAACATATTGAACCCATTCGTTAATGCTTATCTGCATCTCTAGGTCCAATCGAGAGTTTAGGCATCTAGGTTACTAGATAAAGTTGTCGCCGCCACGAGAGTGGGACGATATTATTTTCATGTTTGAGTTCTAGATGTTTGCTGAAATTGATCCTGAATAGTTGCTAAGTTCTCATCTCTGAATCACCTGCGAATTACCTTGATCTAGTGTTTTCCTTTATTGAATTTACACCGCTTTTATTTATTTGTAATTCTGTTTCAAAACCAATCTCATATTTTGTCTTAGCTTTATTTATAAATCTCATAATTTCATAGTGTAACTTTGGTCCTTGTGGATTCGATCCCTTTAATACTACTGCGATTGTCTGTGCACTTGCATAATTATTTAGGGTTAAAACTCTGTGTATCATATACCTTAAGTACTACAATTGATTGTTGTGTACTTGCAGCTTGTTGATTGTGTGTCCGAAAGAAAACTCTGGAGAACAAATCCTACTCCACATCAGCTATCGGCTCAAAGTGGGTTTACAAGATTAAATATAATTCTGATGGTACAATAGAGCATTACAAAGCACGTTTGGCTGAACATGGAAACCAACAGATCGAAGGTGTTGATCACGAAGAAACATTCGCTCCAGTAGCAAAGATGGAAACAGTTCGTCTTTTCTTGAAAGTAGCTCCGGGAAAAAATTGGTCGGTTCATCACATGGATGTTCATAACACATTTTTACATGGATATCTAGAGGAAGAAGTTTCTATGAAACCTCCTTCTGGTTTCTTCACCAAAAACACCAACAAAGTTTGTAGATTGCAGAAATCATTATACGGTCTCAAGCAAGCGCCCAGGTGTTGGTTTGGAAAATTAACGAATGCGTTACGGGACTATGGATTTGTTCAATCTCTGATTACTCTTTATTCACATTTGACAAAGGTACAATACAAATCAACATTCTTATTTATGTTGATGACATGATTGTTTCCAGCAACTCCAATGAAGCTCTCGCTCTTTTCAAAGGATATCTTGCTTCTTGGTTTAAGATGAAAGATCTCGGACCATTAAAATATTTCTTGGGAATTGAAGTTTCGGGAAGCTCCCAAGGTTTTTACTTAAGCCAAAGAAAATATGCTTTAGAGATTGTTGCCAAAATAGGATTATTGGGGTCAAAACCAGCATCATTCCCTTTTTGGAATAGGACAACACGTTAGCTCTTTCATATTTATCTCTCCTTGCTGATCCAGAACCATATCGAAGACTGATTGGTCGTTTAATCTATTTGTTGGCAAGAAGACCTGATCTGACTTTCTCTGTTCACATGTTAGTACAGTTTATGAAGTCCCCTGGTTAAGACCATTGGCAAGAGGCATTACGTGTTGTTCGGTATCTAAAGGGTACTCCGGGCCAAGGTATTTTCTTACATGCAAAAAAAAGATTTTCTGATCTCTAGATGGTGTGACTCGGATTAGTCCAGTTATCCTCTTACTCGTCGATCTGTAACCGGTTACATTGTTCAACTTGGTGATTCACCAATTTCTTGGAAATCAAAGAAGCAGGAAATTGTAAGTATGTCATCTGCAGAACCGAATATCGAGAAATGGCATACATTACTAAAGAACTGAAGTGGTTGAAACGTGTTCTTCATGATCTTGGTGTCAAACATGCTCAACCTATGCGACTCCTTTGTGACAGCAAATCAGCTATTTATATAGCCACAAATCCCATGAGCGCACAAAACACATCGAAAATGATTGTCATTTTGTCCGTGATGAGATCCAATCAGGTAATATTGTTCCAGTTCATGTTAATACCAAGTCTCAGCTAGCCGACATTTTCACCACACCTCTCGGTCGTCAACCATTTGATACTTTCTGGGACAAACTGGGTATTCGAGATATGCATGATCCAGTTTGAGGGAGGGTAATAGTGTTTCATATCAGATTGCGTAGAATTAAGGAGTCTATTATTTAAATTCATGTGCGTATATTTCTCTCAATCCCTGACATTTAGTTCAGAGAGATACACTTTGTAGTATATATATGTACATCCTTTCTTCTCCAAAATAAGATATACAGAAATATTCTGTTCTTCCTCTGTTTTACATCATTTTATTAAGAAACTATATTTTAATATACACGGCGAATGAACATTTTTCTTTGACATACACATTTGTTCTTTAATTCTTTTGCTTTTTCTTCTTCAAATCTCTTGTATAAATTTTCCGAAAAAAAAACTAAAAGAATAAAACAAATCAGGTTATTGTGCGTTTTATAACGTTTTCTGTATAATAAATTTTGGGAAGACGGTTTCCCACGAAATGTACCAGTTCGAAGCTGGAAACTCGTTTTCTATTGTCTCAAATATAATTGGATTTAAATGAAGAGAGGATGAGGGTTAAGGATAAGCAACTGATCTATAAGAATTGCAAAGATGAATTATATAATGTAAAAATGAAACATGAGTTATGAAACACTAAAGACGGTATTATATATAACGACATAATAACACCGGGGATAAAGGTAAGTACTTTTCATGTACTGTAAAACGAAATATATAATAACATTGGGGATAGGTTTTGGCTGGATAAACCTTATTTTATGACATGATATTTGTAGAATTGAAACTGATTAGGACCAAATAACATAGTCGGAGACAATTATGTTACTAAAGTAATGAAAGATATATACGAGAGAGTGATCAAACTTGTTACTGTGACGGGCTTGACTATACAGCTTTTCCGTAGAACCATCGGAGATAAAAATTGATAGCATCAAAAGAACCACTATCATGAAAGTGAACACTTTCAGTGTGGAACTCCATATGACCATACTCTTTATTTTAAGTTTTTGTAAAAGTACCTTGGAGTTCTGATTTGGTAGGAGGCATCGGAGCGAAATAAACACCGATATTATCAAAAACAACACCATCACTTCCATGGAACCCTACAATAACATTATCATGTCTCCAGAGCTCGAATTTTTTACCAATCACGGATCCAAATGTCTGAGAAGTATTATTTTTTGATGTTTTGAAAGTCAGTGACGTCAGGGCCAAGAACTCACGGGTTGTGTTGAAAGTACCCTCCACAGATATTATATATTCATTAGGAAAGTCTACCGCAAACTGCAAAAATTTATAATTTAGCTGTTAGAAATTCCACGTCTAAAAGAAGCAATTCAAAAAATATTTTTATATATGGACGAAAGATACTTAAGAGTTGTAGAGATTTAGGACCTCTTGTGTTTTTCCATTCTTCTCCCCGTGACAACGTTTTACTACTTTGCCAACTCGGTCATAGTCTATGTCCATACTCTTTATATAATCTTTTGTAAAAGTAACATAAACCTTTCTTACGCCGCAATTAGGACCATCATCCCACTTATTGTCTCCTCCAGCGCCACCTTGGAGTTCGGATTTGGTAGGAGGCATCGGAGCGAAATAAACACCGATATTATCAAAAGCAACACCATCACTTCCATGGAACCCTACAATAACATTATCATGTCTCCAGAGCTCGAATTTTTTACCAATCACGGATCCAAATGTCTGAGAAGTATTATTTTTTGATGTTTTGAAAGTCAGTGACGTCAGGGCCCTGAAGTTATGGAATTTGTTGAAAGTACCCTCCACAGATATTATATATTCATTAGGAAAGTCCACCGCAAACTGCAAAAATATATAATTTAGCTGTTAGAAATTCCACGTCCAAAAGAAATATAGACCGGACCTATAGTATAAAATATATATACAGTTTTAAGCTATTGTACTAATTGGATTAAGTACTGTATTATATAATAATAAAAAAACTCGTTCCAGAAGCAATTCAAAAAATATTTTTATATATATATTGACGAAAGATACTTAAGAGTTGTAGAGATTTAGGACCTCTTGTGTTTCTCCATTCTTCTCCCCGTGACAACGCTTTACTACTTTGCCAACTTGGTCGTATTCTATGCTCATACTCTTTATATAATCTTTTGTAAAAGTAACATAAACCTTTCTTAAGCCGGAATTTGGACCATCATCCCACTTATTGCCTCCTCCAGGGCCACCTTGGAGTTCTGATTTGGTTGAAGGAGTTCTTAAGTATACTCCAAGAGAGTGGAGGTATTGTTCAGCAGATCCGTGGAAACTACTTATAAATTTTCCATTGCCTCCAAGTGTAAACTTAATACCCTTTTGATATCCAATAAATTCTGATTTCTTAAGGTTCGTTGTGAATTGGAGTGCTTGTACTACTTTGGTATTTTCGTTGTAGTAACCCTCAACATATTCAATTTGTTCATACTTATGATAGTCCATCTCTACCTGCAATCACAAAATAGTTAATCATTTTTATGCAAATCAAAATCGCAGATACAAAGAGTTTTGATAATAATTGTAAGAAATATAAAATTTTGGTCCTGAAATATAATGTGTATCTAATTGTTAATTTGATAATTTATTTCTCAGTCGCAATAATTTATATATTTCTCAAATACAAATTAAAAAAATAAAAACAAATCAACAAACCGTCTGAGTGAAACCGTCGGCCAAAGTCCCATGAATTATCCCATCTATGGATTTTCCTCTGTTGACATAGTCAAATTTGATGTACTGAATGCCTTCTGGACCACCTTGTATATAAATCTTTGCTACACAGTAATTGGCGGCACCATCATCCCACTCCTTGCCTTCCTTCCAACCAATTGCTTCCAACTTTTGGCCCATTGCAAACCCATGTGAATCTTTCAACATATAATTAAATTAGGGTATTTTCTTTTATCATTTCCAAGTCATTACTGTATATTAGGGAAAACAAATCTAGTTTTTCTAATCCATCGTGTTCAAAGCGGAAGGAAGAACTTCCTTAAAAAGAATTGCACAATTTTTTTAAGGAAGTTCTTCCTTCCGCTTTGAACAAAACTATTTGATGATGCAAAAAAGGAAGAAAATTTTCAAATCATACATCCAAATACAAAAGTCAATGTAGTAAAATATTCTTCAGACGGAGTGAAGTTGAGGGAGATAGAGAGATATAAAGATAGAGAGAGAGAGAGAGAGCTTAAATTAACTATAATCTTGGAATGAAGATAAATAACTAACATGATCACTCTGCTGTGGTGATTGATGAATGCATAAGTTGGGAATGAAGATGATATTTTTTTAACAAAAAAAGATGTTTATTTTGTTTTGGTCAACAATGAAGATGCTTATTCTGTTTTGGTCAACAATGAAGATGTTTATTTCTAAACACATTTTTACTATAAATATTAGAAAAAATCAAACGCCGAATAAAAAACTATTGAATAAATTATATTTCGAGAAAAGTAAAATTCAATCGTAGTATAAAACAATATTGGAAAAATTATATTCTAAGAAAAGTAAAATATCAAACGCAATGTTAAAAAGCAGTATAACTATTACCGCTAGAAGTAAGAGTTGAAGTATTAGTAGAGAGCATGTTGTCTCCTCGTCCGCTCTGGCTATCCGATGAAATTATTTCTATCACTTTTTGGACCTCATTGCAGATTTCATCCACAAATATGCTTTCATTCCTGCCAAATGAATAAAGGAATTTGATTAGGCTATTGGATTATGAAAGTATGAGATGCTCAAACATATTTTGTTCAGTCTTACCCATTTTCAGGCAAATACATGCCAAGAGTTCCCCCAGCAGAATTCAAATCTTTCCTCCATTGCGTCATTTCAGGTCGATCATAGCGACCATCTTTTACTAAGTAATAGCCAAACTCTCCCACCTGTGTTTTGACATCAACCGGATTCACGTGGAAGAAGATGGGGATAACGCGGATTTTTTTTTCTTTCTCGTTACTCATAATCCTCCCCAGCTCATTCAGACACCAGTCTGATTCTCCATACCTTTTCGAGAAAATCGGTAGTGCGATTTTTGACTGATCGATCCTCTCGAAAAGGATCTCTAGACGTTCGCTCCGGATTTCACGTTGGTCAATGTAGGGTTTAAATCCCTTTGTTTCCAAGGCCTTAACCAAATGGCTGACAAAGGAATGACGCACTTCTTTCCCCCGGAAGTTGATGAACACTTGCTCGTGCTGCGGAGGGGTAACCGTGGAAGCTGAGGCCATTGGAGAGTTTTGGTTGGATTGCTGCAAACTTTGTTAACGAGTGCGCGTTGGAATGATGAAGCAAACTTAAATAAATTTAATACGGAATGATTAAGTCTGCGTCCATCAGCCATTTTTGTTTTTTGAAACGACAAAATTACCCTAAAACTATTAGTAAATGGTCAACAACCACCGTTGACAGTTGACATAGTCAAATTTGATTTACTGAATGCCTTCAGGACCACCTCGTATATAAATCTTTACTAGACTGTATTTGTCGGCTCAATCATCCCACTGCTTGCCTCCCTTCCAACCAATTGCTTCCAACTTTTGGCTCATTGCAAACCCATTTGAATCTTTGAACATATAATTAAATTAGGGTATTGTCTTTTATCATTTCCAAGTCATTACTGTATATTAGGGAAAAAATAATCTAGTTTTTCTAATCCACCATCGATTGTGTTCAACGCGAAAGGACGAAATTCCTTAAAACATTTGTGCAAATTTTTTTTACAAAACTATTTGATGTTGCAGAATCTTTTCCAAATTTTTTCTTTCTTTTCTAAGTCTGGAATGATCATTACGATACTTAATCCATTTTTAGGGTCTGATTCTTAGACAAGTTTATTTTTAAAGTTATTCTGTGATTCATGATTAGAATATTTAAACAATATTAGAGATAAAGAAGAAACCATATACTTTATTTATTTAACATAAAAATTCGATACAATTTATGAGTTTGCATATAAGTTATGATAAGTTTACATGATCGATCCTAACTATCCGGTTATATCACAACCATCTTTCCGGCCTTGATTCTCTTGCGCCTAAGCAACATCCTTTCCACAATCACCTTCTTTATCTGAAAGCCAATCATTATGTAAATATTCTGTAATTTCTTTAACAAATGGTTGGATAAATGCATATGATCAATATGACGGTTATACCGTAATCTGACCCTAACCCAAATCCCCTTGGTATTTATAGACTTAGCTGCAAGTTACGAGTCTGAACACGAAGTTACAAACATGTACTTACCTTGATCTCGCTGATCGGTCTGGGTTCTTGAAAAGTTCCCCCTTTGGGTCTTGCCAATTCCTACGTTCGGCTCCGATACTCGCTATAACCCTTTCTTCCTTAGTATTTCTCCCAACATTGGATCTTTGGGAGTTTCTCTCTAGTACTTTGTAAATTTCTGTGTCTAAATCGAGTTCAGACATCCCTTTTTATAGTTTCTCTCGAGCGAAAACAGTTACTGGAACCGAAATGTAGATTCATTGTATTTTTGGTAACCGTCCTGCAGTTACATAACCGCTTCTCGGACACGTCCCTTCGGTCATTGTATGGTAACAGCCTCAGTAACATCCGTAGCTAGCTGACCTTCTCAGCAAGTCTCCCAGCTGACCGAACTATCGAGCAGCTGATTGAGCTGCCTGAGCAGCTATCCGAGCTAACTTAGCTTGTTCTTTAGCTCGATTCTTGGATTTCTATTTACTTCCTTGTGTTAATTTCTTGCCTGAGCAGCTATCCGGGCATTTGGCAATCCACTTAGCCACGTCTTTCTTCATCCCAACTCAATGGTAGTACCTCTTTAGGTTTTGGTACATATTATTTGTTCCCGAGTGAATCGAGAATCGTGACTTGTGTGCCTCTTTAAGAATTTCTTCCCTTAGCTCTTTGACATCCAGTATACTCACCCGTCCTTTCACAATAATCATACCATTGTTTAAAATCTGGTACTCGGTGTTATCATTTTGTACATCTTTCTTCAATTTTCCGTCTTTTTCCTGGGCAATTTAGATTCTACTAAGTAGATCATCTTGATCCACCGCAGTCAAACCCAAAGATTCTACTTCCTTGGATAATGCATTCAAATGCAAGGCCCCGATCATATTCACCGAACTTTCTTGGTCTTTCGTAGTGTCAATGTCAAACCGTGTTTGACTTAGGGCATCAGCAACTTGGTTAGCCTTCCAGGGATGGTACACGATATCCAAATCATAGTTGGCCACCAACTCCATCCATCTTCTTTGCCTAAGATTTAAGTCTGGCTAGGTGAATATGTACTTTAAGCTCTTGTGGTCGGTATATATTTGGACTTTCAAACCATACAGGTATGAACGCCAAGTCTTTAACGTGAACACTACCGCAGCTATCTCCAAGTCATGTGTTGGGTAATTTCCTTTATTTTTTCACAATTTCCTTGAGGCATACACAATCACTCTACCTCTTTGCATTAGAACACATCCTAATCTCATGATAGATGCGTCCGTATACACCACATAAGGTTCGTCGGCTTTTGGAATGCCAACACTGGAGCGCTCGTAAGCATTGTCTTTAATTCTGAGAAACTTGTCTCGCACTTCTCTGACCATTCAAACTTGGTCTCCTTCCCGGTTAAGTGAGCCAATGGATGTGCCATACTCGTAAAGCTTTTTACGAATCTCCTTTAATATTCGTTCAAGCCAAGGAAGCTTCTTATCTCTGTGACATTCCTTGGTCATGACCACTCTTTGATCACTTTTATTTTCATTGGGTCTACAGACACGCTTTGTTCTGACACAATGTGTCCCAAGAATCCCGTACTCCTTTGCCAAAAGCTACACTTGCTTAGTTTGGCAAACAAATTGTGTTCCCAGAATCGTTCTAGTATTTCCCTCAAGTGTGTTTCATGCGACTCCTCATCCTTGGAGAAAATGAGAATATCATGAATGAAGATGATCACGAATTCATCTAACCAATCTTGGAAAATGTTGTTCATCATCTTCATGAATGCCACCAGTGTACTGGTTAATCCAAACGGCATGACCACAAATTTATAATGGCCATATCTTGTTCGGAATGCCGTCTTCCGAATATCCATCGGTTCAATTGGAATTTGATGGTATCCTAAAGCTAGGTCACTCTTTGAGAGCCACATAGCTCCTCGAAGTTGATCCAACAATTCATCTATTCGTGAGAATGGATACCTATTTTTCACCATTACCCGATTTAATCCTCGGTCATCGATGCCTAATCAAAAACTTCCGTCATTCTTCTTTATGAATAAAACCTGTGCACCCCATGGTGAAATAGTTGGCCTTATAAATCCCTTCTCTAACAGCTCTTCTAGTTGTTTCTTCAATTCGGCTATCTCCACTGGTGCCATTCAGTACAAAACTTTAGAGATTGGGGTTCTCCCTAGTTCTAGCTCAATCGTGAAAGGGTCAGATCTATACGGTGGTATCCCGTTTAATTGTCGGAAAACATCTTCAAACTCCTTTATAACCGGTATGTCTTTTACCTCGGCTACCGATCTGACTTTATTCATTGTTATTGTTGCCAAGTAGGCTTCACATCGTTTCTCGAGCATCCGTTCAGCTTGAATTTTTGAGACTATAATACTTCCCAAAGTGGATTTTATTCCTTGGAATTTCAACTTCTCTCTTTTCCTTTCAAACCGTACTCAGCCTCGGTGGCAATCCAGATGCGCCTTGTACTAGCCTAACTAGTCCATGCCCAAGATAACATCGTACTTCTTGAGTGGAACGATGATCAAGTCGGTTGGCATGTTAACACCTTTGATAATCATGGAAACATTCGTACCCAACCTTAGATGAATATATTTTGTCCAGCGGCTGCCCTTACTATTCTTTTTCTCGAGTCAGGTTCCTTTTTGAATCCCCCTTTCCTTGCTAATTCAGAACTCACAAAACTATGTGTAGCCCATGAATCAAATAAGGTGTGGGTCTCGCCGATTCTTAAGTTCGACTCCAATTCTTAAGTTCAGCTCCGATTCTTACGTTCGGCTCCGATACACGCTATAAACCCTTTCTTCCTTAGTATTTCTCTCGAGATTGGATCTTGGGGAGTTTCTGTCTAGTACTTTGTAATTTTCTGTGTCTAAATCGAGTCCACACACCCCTTTTTATAGTTTTTTTCGAGCGGAAACAGTTACTGGAACTGAGATGCAGATTCATTGTATTTTTGGTAACCGTCCAGCACTTATACAACCGCTCCTCGAACACATCCCTTTGGTCAATATCTGGTAACTGCCTCAGTACCATCCGTAGCTACCTGACCTTCCTAGCTAGTCTCCTAGCAGATCCAGCTGCCCTTTAGTCCTCCCAACTGACCGCACTATCGGCCAGCTGACTGAGCTGCCCAAGCAGCTGACCGAGCAGCTGTTTGAGCTAACTTAGCTCATTCTTTAGCTCAATTATTTGATTTATATTTACTTTCTTGTGTTATTTTCTCGTCTTTCTCTCACGATCCAATACTTTTTTTACATATCCTATTATTTTCTCACTTAATCTTAGACTTAGTTGTGTCGGCCGATCCTATTGAGGATCGAGGATGCTACAGTGGCTTCCACAGCATCGGTTCTGGCCCTCGCCATTTTGTTTTTGTGTGGTTAACGTTTTTACCTACTAAGAGGGAGTCACATCATTAGCTGTTTTGGGAGGAAGGTGCGGTTTGCTTGGGGCTTTGCTAAGTGTCGTTCGAGGATGGCAGCGACTAGCTTCTCTAGTCTTTCGTCATTCCAATCATTAGCATGTGGTCGGGCATCCTCTCGCCCTTATCAGCGGCTCTGCTTTGGTTGCTGTGGAAGCTCTCATTTGTGGGTCAAAGCAAAAGGGTTAGTGGTTTTGGATTTGATTTTGCGTCATTCGGGGACAATGGCTTTTGCTTCAACAGATCTCGATCTCTTCTTCTGTAACTCGCGACAACCTTCACCCTCCTTCAATCGCGGTGGGTGTCTCTCGGGTTTAGTTCCTCTGACCTGAGAGTTTCCTTCGTGTTTATCTTTTGGCTTGGTGGTGGCACGCTTCTGGATATGTTGCGACTGTGGCTTTCGGCTCAGTGGCTCGGTGATTGTTAGCTTCTGCAGCGAGGCTCTTCCACTGTGTATTGGTTGGTCTTCGCGTAGAGGTAAGCAGATTGGGGGTCTTCCCTTCCTCCGCCTGACCCACGTCTACGGTGACTACTCACCTTGCCTCCGGTGGTTCGTGATGTTAGTGGAGGCATGAGTGGTCCACCTTCATCTCGGTGCTTCGTGACATCTTGGGTGACTTCTTTTGTCGGCTTGAGACTCGGCATCACCTTTGGATGCGTAGGGATGACTAGGCAGGTTCCACTCTTGTTAGCGGTTACGCGCGTCCAAATTTGGTACTTTGCCCTGGGTGACATGGCCCGGTTCTCCACTAAGCTTGCTTCCTGTTGTCTTCCGCCTCTGGTTTGATGGAGTGTGGGGCGGTTCTTTGGTTCGTACTTAGCAATTATGGGAAGTTGGGGCTGTTGATTCTGGTGGTGTTGGTGGTTTACATCCTTGCTGCGGCTGTTTGTTGGTGGTCTGTCCTTAGGCATTGGCTCCGGGCGGAGCAGGCTTGACTTTTGGCTATGTGTGTTTGATTCGGACAGTTGAGGTTCCAGCTCCCGGCGGTATGGTCAGGTGATACTGTGGCTGTAGGGGTGGTTGGTGTTCGTTCAGCAATGATCTATCACCCTCGACTTTGGCTCCCTAGTGAGAAGGCTAGGCTTTTGACCGTTTTGATTGTTCCACGCAGCTGGGGTTGTGGTTTCCGGTGGCATGGTGAGGTTTAAACCATTGCTGCGGTGGTCTTTTGGTGAGTTCATCTTCGGCTAAGGCTCACGGTGGTGAGCAGTCTCGGCTTTCAGTGATTTCATTGTTGTTATTATATCCTTTAATCCGTCTCATTGGTTCTGTTGTTTCTAGGTTTTTTCTGTAGTTTTCGGTTTTTCCGTTTTTTGTTGTCCTTGTATTTCTGTCAAAAATTTTAAAATGGTATAATGGTATAAAATCTTCACATTAACACGAAAAAAAAGATAATTACCTAACATGATCAATTAATAGTCTGCTGTGGTGATTCATGAATGCATAAGTTGGGAACGAAGATGCATTTTTTAATAAAAAAAATGTTTTTTTTGTTTTAGTCAATGGAGATGCTTATTTTGTTTTGGTCAACAATGAAAATGCTTATTTTGTTTTGGTCAACAGTGAAGATGCTTATTTTGTTTTGGTAGTAGTCCATATTCATAGGTTTCGATTTAAAAAAAACTCTGGTCCCTTGCCTGTCTGTCTCTTTCTCACTATCAAAGTGGGTTAATTGTTTGGTGGGGTTTTATAGATGTTTTGTTTTCTTTTCTTTTGGGTTAAGATGGGGTTTAATTGTTTGTGATCAATTAATTTAATGAAAAATATTTCATCCATTTCGCAAAAAAATATCGTTTTGGAGTTGAAGTTCTGCTTAAAAAACACTATCGTTTTATATTTTTAATGCAGATTTAAAACTAATTTTCAAATTTATCCCTCATTTAAATATTTAAACCTTTGTATTTAAGTCATTTTGATTTAGTTAGATGATATATTAAATAAAAGCATATTTGTATATTTAAATAATTTTTAATATGTAAAATTTGTCAAAATAACACTTTTTACGAAAATGATGAATATTAAAGAATATCATTTTTAGTTGAACACAACAATGCTTTTAAATTAGGGTGATTTAGGATTTTAGGTAGATTTTAAATTTTTATTTGTAATTTAGATAGTTTTTGAGAATTGGTATGTATTTTGAATAGTTTTTAAGAGGAAAATAGAAAGGTATTTATTTGAAAACTATCTTAAAACTACCCAAATCTCAAACCTACTTAAATCACAAATAAAAACTTTAAAACTACATTCTTTTCCAATTTATGATTTAAATTAATGCAATAGGCATTAGGCACTACACTCACATAATACCTGCCCACTCGTTAAAAATGTCTTTTATTGCATGTGACTAATTATACAGGCTGTCAAAAGCTGACAAACTCATAGATAGTCAGATATATAATCTATGCTAGACTGTATTTGTCGGGTCAATCATCCCACTTGCTGCCTCTCTTCCAATTTCCAACCAATTGCTTCAAACTTTTGGCTCATTGCAAACACATTTCAATCTTTCAACATATAATTAAATTAGGTTGTCTATGGTCACTTTCAGAATCAGAACAAATTCTTCAAAACCTTCTCCCTTGTTTAACATGGTATCAAGCTTCATAATCCTTTTTTTTTCTTCTAAAATCACTTAAAAGAAAATCATGATTTCTAGTTCCGAGTATATTCTGATTTACAAGAATCGGTTAATATTAAATAAAAATTATTTTTTAATTTCTAGGAAAACGGTGCTACTGCTCCATGTACATGGTTCCGAGTATTTTCATAATATTTTGTTGTTGTATGTTAAATTCATTCAACAAAAATATTAATTACGTATGGGGTAAACAAAAGTTTGATTAGTAGAAATTATGAAAAACTTGTATTCATGATATTTTCCATTACAAAGTCTGAAAAGTGAAGATTTATTTGACCTATAAAAACGGCTTAGAGCGACAACAGATTGATAAGTCTGTTTGTAGTTAATTCAATTTTTCATTTTAATTTACAAATTTTAATCCGTCATGTGCGATTTTAAAAAGACTATGGTCCCTTGCCTGTCTGTCTCTTTCTCACTATCAAAGTGGGTTAATTGTTTGGTGGAATTTTATAGATTTTTTATTTTCTTTTCTTTTGGGTTAGGATGGGCTTTAATAGTTTGTTATCAATTAATTAAATGAAAAAAATTTCATCCATTTCCCAAAAAAATATCGTTTTGGAGTTGAATTTCTGCTTAAAAAACACTATCGTTTTACACTTTTAATAATTTAAAACTAATTTTCAAATTTATCCCTCATTTAAATCTTTAAACCTTTGTATTTAAGTAATATTGATTTAGTTAGATTATATATTAAATAAGAGCATATTTGTATATTTAAATAATTTTTAATATGTAAAATTTGTCAAAATGACACATTTTATGAAAAGGATGAGTATTAAAGAATATTACTTTTAGTTGAACACAACAATGCTTTTAAATTAGGGTGATTTAGGATTTTAGATAGTTTTTAAATTTTTATTTGTGATTTAGGTAATTTTTGAGATTTGATGTTGTTTTGAATAGTTTTTAAAAGGAATATAGAGGGATATTTTTTTGAAAACTATCCCAAAACTACCCAAATCTCAAAACTACTTAAATCACAAATAAAATTTTTAAAACTACATTTTTTTCCAATTTATTCTTTAAATTAATGCAATAGACATTAGGCACTACATTCACATAATACCTGCTCACCCGTTAAAAATATCTCTTATTGCATGTGATTAATTATACAGGCTGTCAAAAGCTGACAAACTCGTAGATAGTCAGATATATAATCTATGCTAGACTGTATTTGTCGGGTCAATCATCCCACTGCTTGCCTCCCTTCCAAGTTCCAACCAATTGCTTCAAACTCTTATCTATTAACAAATAAATATATTCTATTTGCAGCTTGTGACTATCTATTAGAAAAAAAATATACAAAATGTCCGTTTCTAACAGATAAGGGTTATTGTCGGCTTTTACCATTCAAAATCTATATATTTATGTTTCAGCACGTTCACGTATTTACTGCGTTTAAACATTCGCTTAGGTAAGAACATACATAAATAAATAAATATATATAAACTACATATATATTGAAAAAAATCTTATCTCCTCCTTAATTATCCGATATATGTATGATCCACAGATAACTTAAATTATTGGAGATGAGAAGGAGACAAGTTGTAACATCCTTGTCCCGAGAATAGAAAATTAAATTTTTTTGTCAGATTAAAAAATTAAGTTTTATAGATTTTTAATTAAATCAAATAAAAATTAAAACACTGATTTAAAAATATCAGAAAGTTGTGGGGGTTGATTTGAGAAGATAAAAAAATTGTGGGGTTGAATTAAAAAGATTAGAAAGTTGAGGAATTTAAGTAAAATTTTAGAGAATTAAACCCTAAGCCTATGTTACTGTTAAAATCGCAAGAAATCCTAACTTTTTCTCTCTTAATTTTGTGGCCACTTAACTAGAGAAGAGAGGTTGAGCAATTTTTTCTTTCTTGTGAAAGAAGAGGAGGCTGAAACTTTGGTAAAGAGAGATAGAGACAGAACTGACAGAATATGATAGAAAAAAGGTTCAACCTAACAGATCGTTTCTAAAGGTAACAAACATTTATGGAGTTGTAGTTAAGCCTTAGACCTAGATGTACCACTATGCAGATTTGGATTTGAGTTCATATTCTAAAAGTTATTCGCGTTTTTGTGAGGTGCTCTGTTTCAGACGTGATTTGGACCAACCTGGATTCAAAGAGAGATTGCGAGTTCATCTATGGTCGGATAATCATGAAATTTTGAGGTTAGCTTCAGGACATCTAGCGGTTGTGTTGTGTTGTCAGGAGACTGCATAAAGGTTAAGGTGAGTGCAGTACCGTAGCTTATATGGGTTTACAGTTATTCCGAGTATAATATATTTGTGCTAGGATTTTCCATAATGTTTTATTGATTTGTTGATTTATTGAGATGTTGATTTGATTTTGTGTTTAATTAAATTAATTAATTAATTGCTGTGAATTAAACTTTCAAAAATTGGAAGAATAAATTTTTGTTAAAATAAATTGCTGAAAATTGTTGAAATTAGATATGTGGAGTGATTGTTGAATTAAATTAATTAATTAATCATTGAAAATTAATTAATTGATGAAGTGTTGTTGTGTTGGTTACCGAATCTTGTAAGCATATTTATTATGCTAGAAAACTATTTGTTGACATGTGTGTATAGCTGTGAGATGGGTTAATCGTCTTCTCGATATTTATTAAATACTGATTGCGTCTATTCGTAATGGCGCATGTAAGAGAAAGGATAAAGTTAGCTGAAACTCGTGGAACTGCGGTGATGATTCAAGATGACATATCGGGAGGGTGTTTTATTTATTTATTTATCGCTGTTGTTGTTGGTTTTTTCGTAAACCGTTAGGTTGTCAATTGGTTCGAATTTATTGGTTTATAATAAATGTTTATTGCTGAGTTGTTTATTTGTTTTATCTGATGGGAGTTATTAGTATTTATAGGAATATTAATATTAAAAAAAACTGGGTCGGGGCGTTTCAATTTGGTATCAGAGCGGAGTTAATTCTAGGGCTGCTAGATTTCTTGCTGCGTTGCTTTGTTGTTATTGTTTGGGGTGTTTGGGTATGTCATCTTCCGGCTGATAACAGTTCTGCGGTAAGATTTCTTTGTTGTGTTTGGTTATTATATTTGTTGTGGTAATTTAATTACCGCGTAGTTTTTCTAAGGTGGTGAATCCCGGTAGAGTTTGGGGTCGTGGTGGCCGAGCCGGTCGTGGTGATGATGCTGGTCGTGGAGGTTAACCGGACAGAGCTGGAGTGGCAGCCGAGTCCCATGGGGAGAGTGTGGCGTAGTGTCACAGTGGAGCAGGTGTAAGTGGAGCATCCTATTGGGGGTGTTTAAACTGGTTGTTGTGTCGGGTAGCCTTAGCTTATTGTTTCCATAGGGACCTTAAGCGTAGCGGGGATTGAGTCTCATATATTGTTTAACTCCGGAGCATCTCATAGTTTCTGTATACCAAGCTGCATATCAGAGAATGGGATCCAGGAGCTGTCTGGTGATCATTCGCGAGTAGTGAGAGTCGCTGGGGGTCGGTTATTGGAGATTCAAGGTTGTGTTGAGGGCATGACATTGTCATCGCTTGAGAATTGATGCCGGCTGATTTGATAGTCTGTCCGGTGGAGCTTTATGACGTCATTTTGGGCATGGACTGGTTGGGGAAAGTTCAAGGCTCATCTTTATTGTCATAGAGGCTGAGTCGTTTTGAACGAGCAGGCAGGAGGTTGGTTTACCAGGAGGTGCGACTGGTTTCTGGGAGCATAGTGGTTTCAGCTATTCAGGCTAAGCGGCTCGTTTAGTAGGGTTGTGAGGCATACCTGGCGACCATATCGATGTTTGGTGAGGTCAGAGAGTCAACATTACAGGACATTAAGGTGGTTGAGGATGTGTTCCAGCCGTTGAGAGGATTATCGCCTTCGAGGTCAAATCCTTTCACGATCGAGTTGAAGCCAGGGACCTCACCATTGTCTAAGGTTCCGTACATGATGGCTCCAGCCGAGATGGCTGAGCTGAAGAAGCAGTTGGAGGATCTGTTGGAGTTTGTGTTGGAGATATGGTGTATCTCAAGTTGTCCATGCTGCGAGGTCCAAACAGATCTACTCATAAGACTAAGCTGAGATTCCACCTGATCTTCTGCCGAGTAGGGTTGTAGAAGCGAGGCCTCTGGAGGTGGTTGACCGTAGAGTTAGGCTTATTAGGAGGAAGCAAGTTTCAGAGATGAAGATCTCGTGGGACTGCAATGGAGTGGTGGAGGGGACTTGGGAACCAAAAGCGAAGATAAAGGGGAAGTTTTCCAAGTAGTTCGAAAAGCTGGAGACTTAGCTGGAGTGCCAGTGCTGTTTTTGCTGAGACTTATAACGATGTACGATTTTACCTTTTATTCAATAATTAGGCGGAGTTTTATTGTATATGTTATGTTCTTCAGTTGTTTATGCTTAGTTCGGCTGTGAGGATCGTGCCGTGTTAATTCTAGTACTTTGTTTGGCTGATTAGGACTCGTCCTAATGCTGTTTGATGGGGTTTCGTGCTGTGGAATCTCATTGCTATGTGGTGTTAACCGGTCGGGTTTCTGTGTAATTCCTTATGCTGTCTCGGTAAGCCATTAGAGATCTTAGGATCTTGCTGGACTTGCTGATCGGATCACGCTGGACTCCGAGATGCTTGTCATGTTTACTTTGCTGAGCTGTTCTAGGGATCCCGTAGACATAGTTTATTCAAACCAAGTGGGGTCTTGTGGTATAAACAATGTAGTGATGACATATTAGCCGAAAACGTGATGGTCATGAGACTATGCTGAATAGACTAGCGGTTGTGCTATGTTGTGGATGTCGCTGGGATGTTAGATTCGAGGACGAATCTATGTTAGTGGGGGGAGAATTGTAACATCCGTGTCCCAGAAACGGAAAGTTAAATTTATTTGTTGGATTAAGAAGCTGAGTTTTACAGATTTTTAATTAAGTCAAATAAAAATTAAGGCACTGATTTGAACAGATCAAAAAGTTGTGAGGTCGATTTGAAAAGATAAAGAAGTTCTGGGGTTGAATAAAGAAGATTAGAAAGTTGAGGAACTTAAACAAAATTTTGGAGAATAAACCCTAAGCCTATTTAAATGTTCAAATCGCAAGAAACCCTAGCTTTTTCTCTCTTTATTTCGTGGCCACTTAGCAAGAG
This sequence comes from Cardamine occulta, assembly GCA_028015245.1. Classification (NCBI taxonomy): domain Eukaryota; kingdom Viridiplantae; phylum Streptophyta; class Magnoliopsida; order Brassicales; family Brassicaceae; genus Cardamine; species Cardamine occulta. The sequence continues at coordinate 7,449,253 of CM051365.1, forward strand.
AAGAGAGGCTGAGCAATTTTTTTTTTTAATGAAGGAGGAGGCTGAAACTTTGGTAAAGGGAGATGGAGACAAAACTGACAGGGCATGGTAGAAAAAGACCTAGCAGATCATTTCCCAAGGTAATGAAAATTTATGAAGTCGTAGCTAAGCTTTAGACCTAAATGTACCATTATGCAGATTTGGATTTACGTTAATATTCTAAACGTTATTCGTATTTTCGTGAGGTTCTCTGTTTCAGATGCGATTTGGACCAACATGGATTCAAAGAGAGATCGCGAGTTCATATATGGTCGGATCATCACGAAACTTTGAGGTTAGCTTCAGCACATCTAGGGATTGAGTTTCAACAGTGAAGATTCAAATTGGACAGTTAGATTTTAATTCTGACTCAATCTTTGAGGCTGATTGTTTCTGTTATTTTCCAGATTTTTCTAATTTAAGTAGAATGTTGTTTCGTAGATGTGATTGGCTGAAGGTTGAGAAAGAGGGGTAGTGATTGTGCTTTTGTGACCTTTAAGAAACCCTAGAAGTTCTAGGAAGTCTAGATCTTTTGAGATTGGTTGGTTGTGTTGTGAGGAGACCGCGTAAAGGCTAAGGTGAGTGCAGTACCGTACCTTATATGGATTTACGGTTATTTCCAGTACAATATATTTGTGCTAGGGTTTTCTGTGATGTTTTGTTGATTTGTGGATTTATTGAGTTGTTGATTTGATTTTGTGTTGAAATAAATAAATAAATAAATTACTAATTAATTAATTAATTAATAATTAATTAATTAATTTCTGTGAATTAAATTGTCAAAAATTGGGGGAATAAATTTCTGTTGAAGTAAATTGCTGAAAATTGTTGAAATTAAATATGTGGGGTGATTGCTGGATTAAATTAATTAATTAGACATTGATAATTAATTAATTGATGAAGTGTTGTTGTGTTGGTTACCGAATCCTGTAAGCATATTTATTATGCTAGAAAACTATTTGTTGACATGTGTGTATATCTGTGAGACGGGTTGATCGCCTCCTCCATATTTATTAAATACTGATTGCGTCTATTCGTAATGGCGCATGTAAGAGAAAGGATGAAGCTAGCTGAAACTCGTGGAACTGCGGTAATATACCGGAAGGGTGTTTTATTTATTTATTTATCGCTGTTGTTGTTGGTTGTTTCCATAAACCGTTAGATTGTCAGTTGGTTCGAATTTATTGGATTATAATAAATATTTATTGCTGAGTTGTTTATTTGTTTCGTCTGCTGAAAATTATTAGTATTTATGGAAATCTAAATATTAAAAAAAAAAAATGGGTGAGGGCGTTTCACAAATCATGCAAATACTTCCACTTCCAAAAAGTAATGAAATAAATGTATGTACTTGTTAGAAACTTTTAGTATAAAGTGTTTATATATATATATATGAGTATATATTGGTATGTAATGTAATTAAATAAAGAAATTATATTATTGAAAGAAAGAGACGGAGAGAAAGTAATGATTCTTACTAGAAGATAAATGTCAATATTATGAGAAAATGTTAATATTCCAATTCTGATTAGGAATAGAGATAAGTCGGTCTAATATTTTGTATAAATACTCATGTATTGTGTTCATAATTTAATAACAAAGTCTTAGGCAAACCTAGTTTTACATAGTATCAGAGCATTTTTTCTGAGACCTAAAAATTCCTTTGTTCATCGTTTCTAGAGTTCTTAATTCCGAAGTTCGAAATCTTTGTTCTCTTTTCGTTCTTGTTCTTTGATTTCAATGTTCGAAATCACCTGAGTTCTTGAAAGTTTTGAGTTCGTCGTTTGTTCTTCTCTTGTTGAGAGTCATCGAGATTGTGTGTCTCGTTAGTTAACAAATGTATCGCTAATCTTTCAATGTCATCAAAGTCGAGTGTTCGCCCTGAGATCGTGAGTCTCCGTCTTGTGTTCGTGAAGTCTCATCCGCTGCAGGCTCTGTTTCGTCGTCGTAAAACAGATTCATAGTCGTGTGATTGTGTGAGATCGTATGTCTCTTCGCATAAAGCTTGTTCGTTGACACTCTGTTTCGTTGTTCCAAAACAGAGCCAAAAGTCTCGTTTTTTCGTGTGACATTGTCTGGTTTGACAGCTTGAATCTCTAGTTTGTTTGACATCGTTGTCTCAAGTCATCCTTTGGTTCGTTGTTTCAAGTTTGCGTGTTGCAAATTGAGACTGTGGTATCTCCTTCTTGCTCTGTTTTTTTTTATTTACTAAACAGAGTCGTTGTTATGAGTTGGTGTTGAAAACGCTGCAAGTTGCAAGCATCGTGTTTGTCGTGTTCGTTAAAAATTTAATCAAGGAAAACCCCAATGGGATAAAAAAAAACATGATAAGGGAAAAAGAGTGTAGTCTCCTCATTGAAATGATGGATATGATTTCTTCCTTATAAATCACGTAGATGATGTATTCTGATACTTTGAATATGTTTCTTGAATGTTGTTGTAGGAAGCGTCTTGGTAAATAAATCTGCTGCATTGTCACTTGAGGGAATATATCGGATATCCACTTCTTGATATTTTTGAGGTCATGAGTGTAAGAGAAAAATCTTGAAGGGATGTGTTTTGTTATATCGCTCTTGATATAACCTTCTTTTGTCTGGGCAACGCATGCAGTGTTATCTTCATTCAAGATTGTTGGTTCTTTGCTGGTGATTATTCCGGTGGCATCTTGAATGTGTTCAGTCATGGATCTGAGCCATACACACTCTCTACATGCCTCATGAAGTGCAATAATTTATGCATGATTTGAAGAAGTGGCAACTAAAGTTTGTTTTTGGAAGAGCCATGAGATTGAAGTTCCTCCAATGGTGAAGACATACCCAGTTTGTAATCGAGCTTTATGCGGATCTGATAAATATCCTTCATCTGCAAAACCAACTAAATATAATTTGGAATTTCGATGATAAAATAATAGCAAATCAATCGTTCCTTAAAGATAACGAAATATATGTTTTATCCCATTTTAAAATGTTTTAGCAGATATGCTGTCATAACATCCATAATGTACATTTCTAGATTTTTGGATGCTGCAAGGCTCATTAAAATTTTGAATGAAATTGTATCCATAACTGTTGGTACCAAATCTTGAACCAATGATCCACACCTGGAGATTAAGACACATGTCCACGACATCACCATTGTAAAGAGAGAACGGTTCAGACAAAAGAGGTAAAAAACGACGAACCTCCGAAGAGTTTGGACTAAAGGAATTAAAATTAGGGAACTGCCAAAGAGTCTGGATGAACAAGAAAAGGGTTCGTAAAGAGGCGAACATACAAAAAGTTTGGAAAACAAAAGCCCAGTCAAAATTCAAGTATCAAGACGTTATATATATTAAGAGAGAATCAAAACCGACACTTTAATGAAAATCATAAGATTAATTAGCTACATTTAAGTTTCAATCATATATAAATATAGTCTCCTCGTGCTTTGTAAAGGGGGCGAATCTCTCGATCAATTCTAAGTAATTATACACCATTTTCACATCGATTTCTTTAGCAAATTCTTTTTCAAATTCCATATTAATTTTAGTTGCAATTCTTTAGCAATTTTCTATATAGTTCTTAAGCAAATTTATTTAACATTTTCTTTGCGTGTGGATCATGTATCCATATTCTGGCGCCGTATATAGGAAACACCTAATAAAATCGTCACATAAAGCTAAGATCTGAAGTTCCATACAATGACTGACCAGACTAACATTGCTGAGGCTCTTGAAAAGCTCATAGAAAGCACAACAGCTTGGGCAACTAAATTCCCCACTTTGGAGTAGATCTAGCCACGATAATGGCTTCCCAAGTAACTTTAACTGAAAATTGTACTACTGTTTCACTTTGTTTGGATTCTTTGGCTGCAGATAATACCCCAAGGAGTGCATGACTACGTTCATTTTTTCCGTCTCCGGAAGTTGGCGTCTCACAAATCCCCAGGGAGTCCAGGACCACTGACCCAACTGCAAACCAGGAGGACGATGTCGGAGAACAACATACTGATGATCTAAATGAGCTCAGGAACAAAAGAAATCAAACTCTTATCTCGAAATTTGACAAAGTTCAACGTGAACTAAGGGACATGAGGTCGAAATTCCATCATGCAACCAGTTCGGCACCCAAAGTTGACAGGGTAATCAAGAAGTCCTTGGGGACTTAATTTTCTTAAGTACGCTCCAAAGAATGAGCATAAACAGGGATGATATAATCGGACCACTAGCTCCAAAATCGCATTGATAAGTGAAACGTCAATGTCCCTTGGAACAATTAAACTACCGGTACTCGCTGCAGGAGTTTAAAATATTGTAGAGTTCACAGTCTTCGATCGAGTAGCTGCAAACAACGATAACCTTGGAACACCTTGGATATACTAGATGAGAGCAGTACCATCAACTTACCATCAATGCATAAAGTTTCCGACGCGAATGGGTTGGACATGACCAAAAGAGATCAAGAGGAGTCACGGTCATGCTACCTCATGATATGCTCAAATTTACCCTTAGAGCTACTCTCTCAAATTAAGAGATTATTGTAGTACTTAGGGATCGAATCCACAGAGACTCACGTTCACACAATAAATTACCAGCTGTTGAATTAAGCTAAACAAGAGAAACTGTAATTTTAAATAAGCAAGAAGCAATTAAAATCGAGGTAAATTCAGATGGAAAAATTGTTAGGGTTAAAGAAATTCTCAGGTAATTTAGAATTGTAGGTTAAATAAATTATCAGAATTGTTATTTAGATCCGTTCTTGAACTCATAACACAATGATATGATCATTTAACTCTCGCTGCAATGACAACTAACTTAAATCCTAGAATTCCAAATCTCTTTGTAAACCCTAATAATGAAGAATGCATTAACGTCAAGAATGATATGTTCACAAAATCCTTAAACCAAATCTCTTTACGAATATGCTATTTTGCTCTTTTAAGATAGTTTAGGCAATCAATTACACTCTTGTGTCAACTAATCAATCTAAGATCAGATTCTTGGTCATGAATCTAGAATCATAAATAAACACAATCTAGACGAAGAACTCTATTGATTCAATCCTAATTAAGCATCAACCTTGTAATTCATCTTCTACCTTTGAAAACTCTAAACCTAACAAACAAACTACTTAGACATGATCAATGAAACATAAGTCATAGTTTGAATAGATTGCATAAAATAAATCAAGAGAAGAATTAAGAGTTTAGAAATGTTCTCCTAAAATCTCTAAAAGGTGGTTGAAGCGTAGAATAAAGCGTAGGTCTAAACAGTGACCTAAAAATCCTATTTAGAAGTAAAAACTGGAAATTAGGCTAAATTGCAAACTCTAGGGCAGTTTTGTAAATCCAAAACTGTGTCTACGACCTATGTCGACCGACACCAGTGGGTGTGTCGATCGACACAAGCATCAAGATTGCTCTCTTCCTGTTAATGGTGTCGACCGACACCAGTGAGTGTGTTGATAGATACCAACACCAATATTGGTCTCCGAATTTGTTTCTTCAGCACAACTTCTTGTTTTGCTCCAAAGTGCTCCAAAATCTCCAAATGAGTCCAAAACGTACCTGAATCTACAAAGACACAAAAAGACTCGAAGAATACCAAAAAAACTCTAAGTAGTTTATAAATAAGATTTATATAATGGTTGAGAACCCATAAAAGCCATGATATATCAACTTCACCAGACTTAGCTTTTTCTTGCCCTCAAGCAAATTGAAAAGCAAACACAAGGAAGAAGTTTGAAAACATGAAACTCACAACGTCATCAGAGCACCACACTCGCATTAACCTTAGTAATCCACTAGAAACTTCTTACCTGACTTGTAGTTCATCTCCTGAACCGGCGGTGCAGTTTCAACACTAATTTGTGCTGCTCGTGATGGGTGTCGAGTGACACCCTGTTGGTGTCGGTCATCACTGACCTCTGGTGTCGACTCGTTGGTGTCAAGCTCAATCGATTTCGTTCTATCTCCATTTAATTTCTTGAGAATTTCCAATGTGTCAAGCGACACCGACTGTTTTTGTTGATCAACACCAGCTCTGCAACCTCCAAAACTTCATCACTCTCCATGAATTCATCTCCAGTTTCGAGAAAAAAGGCATAGCAGGCATGTTTGGGGTTATTCTCAACCCTTCCAGGAAGGAATCCCTCTTGTCTGTTGACAGATCCAATTGTCTGTGCAACCTTAACATCCACCTTCTTGACATGAGTAATCTTCCCATTGAAGTCCACCGTGATCTTCTACCGACCTTCCAAAATTTGTTCCAACATAGATTTCATCTCATTTTCTTCAGTGTTTGGAGGAGGTGTCTGGTAAGAAGAATTCCGTAGTTCTTGGTGAAGCTACTGCTAGGATAAATCTTATGGTACTCATGTCTTGGCATGTATCCATATCTTTGTCCCTGATATCCAGTTCCATTGACGTAGTTGACATCCTTTCCCCAAAACCTCTCACCGGTTCATTGGTCTTAACCTCTGCAGCAAACTGAACTCATTGCTTACCCACAAGAAGACTGTGTACCGTGTCCAACTTAGCATTCACCTCAACAATCTGACTACCATCCATCTTCGCTGCTTGTTTCTTCCTCTCAAAATCCGCATTCTTGGTACTATTGCTAGAAAACAAGTTTTCAAACGGCACGAGTCACAGGCTGAAGATTGAATAGCAACTAATAAACCTAGAGCCATCAATTGACATTTTCTAGTAGACAGCAATCCATCAAGGTCTCCATCGATCAGGAACCTCCGGACCGCGAGGTGAAAATTGGTCAAGGGCTCAAAACAAAACTCCGTGAAGAGCTAATTGAGTTCTTATTAAGGCACATAAATTCTTTCGCTTGGTCCATCGAGGACATGCAAGGGATAGACTTTGAAATTATCTCCCACAGGTGGCATGTGGACCAAATTTTCAAGCCAATTAAGCAAAAAAAGAGAAAACTCGGTCCTGACCAAGCTAAAGCGGTAAATGACAAAGTAATTAGGCTTCTCAAAGCCGGTTTTATTTGCAAAGTCAAATACCCAGATTGGCTAGCTAATTTTATGATAATAAAAAAGAAAAATGGAAAGTGGAAAGTTTGTGTTGATTTCACTGATATCAATAAGGCTTTTCCAAAGGATAGTTTTCCTTTGCCACATATTGATCGCTTGGTCGAATCAACTATGGAGCATGAAATTTTGAGTTTCATGGATGTCTTTTCCGGCTATATTCAGATCCCAATGAATCCAAATGATGAAGAGAAAACTTCATTCATCATGGACAAAGTAATTTATTGCTATATAGTAATGTCCTTTGGATTGAAGAATGCCGAAGCAACTTATCAGCGACTCGTCAACAAGATGTTCGATGAGCAACTTGGGAAAAACATAGAAGTCTACATTGATGACATGTTGGTCGAATCCCTCAAAGAGTCTAAGCACATTCAACACCTCGATCAGTGCATCAAAATATTGAAAGAGTATGGCATAAAGCTTAATCTTGTGAAGTGCACCTTTGGTGTACCGTCCAGAGAGTTTCTTGGGTATATAGTAACACAGCGAGGCATTGAGGCAAATCAAAATCAAATCAATGCATTTCTTACAATGCCTTCACCGTGAAACTTCAAAGAAGTACAATGTTTGAGAGGAAGCATTGCAGCCCTCAATAGGTTTATATCCCTGTCAACTGACAAGTGCCTTCCTTTATATCAACTACTCAAATGAAACAAACAGTTTATTTGGAGTGACGAATGCAAAAAACCTTTTAAGGAACTAAAGGCATACCTCACTACTCCTCTAATCTTTTCTAAACTAGATACTCGCGAAAGATTGTACCTTTATATATTATATGGTGACTAGAGTAATCATATGGGAGGATCGAAGAGAGCAATGACCTATCTACTATGTAAGCAAAATTCAGACATGCCTAGAAACTCGATATAAGATGATGGAAAAGCTCGCACTCGCTGTGGTTGTTTCAGCTTGAAAACTAAAGCCATATTTTCAAATTCATCCGATAAAAGCTCTCACATCAACCCCTTTGTGAACCATCCTACACAGCCCTTGCCTATCAGGATGTTTGGCGAAGGGGCAATTGAGCTAAGTGAGGATGACATCGAATACAAAATTCGAATAAGTGCAAAGGCTCAGGTTTTAGCTGATTTCCTAACCAAACTTCCAATCAGCAAAGCAGTTTCAAGTGACGAAAATAAGACTTGGAAACTATTCATGGATGTGTCTTCATTAAAACAAGGATGTGGAGTTGGAATCAGTCTTGAAACACCTACATCAGAGATCATCGAAAAGTCCTTCCGGCTGTTATTCTCTGATTTAAATAATGATGCCGAGTATGAAGCACTCATTTTTGGGTGTCGCCTCGCAAAAGGAATTGCAGCAAAAGAAGTGGTTACATTTTGTGATTATCAGTTAGTTGTGAATCAGTTCAAAGGAGAATACGAAGCAAAGGTTGCTAGAATGGAAGCATATCTCAAGGTTGTTACTAATCTAGCTCAAAAATTCAAAAAGTTCAAACTAGTGTGCATTCTTCGAAGCAAAAACAGTTTGGTAGATGCTTTAGCCGCTTTGGCCTCAACTTCAGATCCGGACCTAAAAAGGATAATTCCGGTATAATGTATTACAACTCATAGCATATCATTTCTAGACGAGACAATTGTAGTTACCAGATCTCACATTCAATCTGACTGAGATAAAAGAGCTCTTGCTAGAGCTTTGCCTGGAAATAAGAGGCACTCAAGAAAGAAACGAAAGCAGCAGGCTCGAAGCCATGAAACAGGCATTGATATATGTACAATAGTTCACCAGCCGGAACCTCGGATCATGATAGAACCACTTTCCGAAGAACCATAGTCACAATTGGAAAATACTCCGGGGGGGGGGGGGCGAGGAAGGCAATATACCTGAGCCTAAATTCACCAGAGAATTAGAAGAAGAAGAATTCATACAGAATGAAACATCAGGATTCGATACCTCTACGGTTACCGATTTCCAAAATCTTGATGCTGAATGAATGAAGACTTTTTTGCTAATGATTAGGGAGGGGGGCTGACTGGAGGGTTCCTATCAAAAGATACATTTAAAATGGAGAACTGCCTAGTGATAAATTTAAGGCTCGGAAACTCAGAATCATCAGCGTAAAATACTGCATGATTGAAAACTCGTTATTTAAGAGAGTTTGTGATCCTTCTCTACTATGAAATTATGGCGAAGAGATTGAAATTGTAATGAGAGAAGTTCAGGGTCTTTGTGGAAATCATTCATTTAGAAGATTGATGGCATTCAAGATTAAATGTCTTGGATATTTCTTGCCTACTATGGTCGTTGATTGCGCACAATGTGCACGGTGATGTACGAAGTGTTTGCAGCACGTTCCATTGATTCATCAACCCTTGAGCTACTTTGATCAATAACTGCTCCATATCCATTCATGCTCTAGTCTATGGACATTATCGGACTTATGCACATGTCGACTTGAGGGATACAACATCTCCTTATTCTGACAAATTATTTCTCAAAATGGATCGAGGTAGAAGCATATCCATCCATAAAGGATTCCATTGTGAAAACCTTCTTATAGAAAAACGTAATTTTCTGGTATGCAGTATCTTATGAGATTGTAAGCGATAATGGTTCACAGTTTATATCAAAGGATTTTGAAGATTTGGTATCTCTGTGGGGGATTAAGATGAATTATTCAACTCCAAGATATCCATAAGGAAACGGCCAAGCCAAAGCAGCAAACAAAACTGGTTTAAGTAATATGAATAAGAGGCTCGGTTTGTATAAGGGAGGATGGTATGAAGAACTTAAATCTGTTTTATGGGCATCCCGAATTATGCCTCATAGAGCAAGCGGAGAAACCCCTTTTGCCCTTGTATATGGAATGTAAGTCGTAGTTCCTGCCGAACTAAATGTTCCAGGTCTTTGGCCAACAAAAATCCCTTTTAACCATTCACTTAATGATCAAATGATGCAGGATGCTTTGGACACAATTGATGAGCAAAGAGATCAAAAATTATTTGGTCTTCAAAATTACCAACAAGCAACTGCACGTTATTACAACTAAAAATCAAGAATCGTCACTTATAAGTAGGCGATCTTGTTCTTTGGAGAGTATTAGAGAATACCAAAGAGGAAAGAGCTGGGAAACTAGGAATTTATTGAGAAGGTCCTTACCAAGTAATAGAGATAGTTCGCAACGGTGTTTATAAACTAGCATACCATGAAGGAGAACCAGTTCAGCTTCGTCGGAATATTCTCAATCTTAAGAAGTTTTACGTTTCAAATTCTTTCATATAAAATGAACTACGACCTGGCTTGATCCCTATTTTAGGTTCGTAGGCAGCCCGCTTTCATGGGCACATCTATTCAATAAAATCAATATAATTCTTATTATATTATTTATTGCGAGAACTTCAACATAGTTTTCTGAAACAAATGAAAAGCAAAAACAAACGCTTGAGATCATGCGAGCCTAGACTCTAGTCTTCTTCGCAAAATATTTCAGCTCCTTGACCTGCGAGGTCCACAATGACATAGATACACGGAGGGATATAATGACCAAAGTCCTCCAATCCCAAAGTAATCCAATCAGAAGGATGTGCTTCGAGCACACATATTTCCCGAAAGATGTGAAGCATCTGTTTCTCCATCTCACAGACCCTTGCTTTCAGCATATCTCTTTCTTTAATCAGTTCCATGTATTTACCGAATAGCTGAAGAATTTAGGAGAAAATATAAGCATTATATGCTTTGTTGAAAGGAAAATAAAAGCCAAAAACATATCTTTTCAATAAATTTGATCGCAATCTTCTTAGAATGTGGAGAGAGCTTTTCAATCAAACTAGAGGGGATTTTTGTAGTCGTTCCCCATCCTATCAGATGAAGGTTGGAACTTTGGGAGTGTTCAAAAGCAGCATTAAGATCTTTTTTGCTGCAAATAGGCCTCGCCGGAGTAGACATGTCTGGCAACTGACTTTTACTATAAGGAGTGTCAGAGACATGAGTTATTAGATTGTCTTGCAAACAGCATTGAAACTCCACATGTTATAATCAAGAAACACTGCACAGACAGTACGAATCAGATCCGCACCAAGGATCCACTCGTTCCAATCATGACACGTGTCAACCACTTCAGCAGGTCAAAGTAAAGGCTGGGTCAGTTCGGAGTAAAACAAGACAGCCGAACCATATGAGGGCTCGATGGAGAAAACTGGGGTCTGACAACAGTTCAAACTCCCTGGCACCATCCCCTGAATAAGGGGTTGGGGGAGGTTTGACACCCTGGTGAAGCCTCGCTTAAGGAAGGAGTAAGCGAAAGAAGGAGTGTCCGCGAAGCAAGGTGAATCTGCAAGCAGAAGGAGGAATTCATTCAAACTACCAAACGTTACGACATGAAAGACAAAATCAAAACCGGCGGATTAAAGGAGAATTATAAAATTTATTAGTATTTATTCTTAGCGTTTAATTCTTAATTAGTGTATAAATCTAGACCCCCATGGTCATGTATGAGAGTCAATCTTTTTGTAACTTGAGATCAATATATACAATTTTACACTTTTTCCTTTAGCAAATCTATTTTTTATTTTAGTTCATTTTCACAATCAAATTCTATTTTATTGTAATAATAATTCAAAATATTACTGGGTGTGCAATCCAGCATCCACATTTTGGTGCCGTCTGTGGGGAGAACTAGACAGTCAAGCTACAAGTCTACCATTTCATAACAGTTCTCCTCATCAAATTCATCATGGCTGGTGGTAATGGTGGAGACCAAACAGGTGTCAACAATGATCCTGCCACTATCACTACCATCCACGAGTCTTTCTCAGGATTCACTCAAACCATGACCAATCTGTCCACAAAACTTGGTACATCAAGTAATGTGATCCTTGGTAGGATCAAGTCCTAGGATGATCTCCAACAGGTTGCAAGGAATCGAAATGGTGGATTAGGCTGTGGAAATGAAGGGTTATCGGGAATACGAGGGGTCCAACACGAGGGTGGCTCGAGGTGGGACATGGACTGGCGACGTGGGTTGGCATGTAGTGCGACGATGATCAGGACGAGGAACGGAATGATGGTCAGAACGAGGGATGGAATGACGATCAGGACGAGGTTCGGGGACGTGGAGTGGGATGGACGTGACGAGGATCAGCGATGTGGTTTGGGACGTAGTGATGGAGGTTGGAAATGAGGATGGATCGAAGCGATACTTCCAAAGGTTATGATCGATCCTTCGACTATCAATGCTTGTTCTTGAGAGGGTGAAGACCCAGCATGATGAACAAGGGGTGGTATGAATGAAACTTCCTAAGGATGGTGGACAGATCCCTAAGACTTTCGAGCTCGCTTAAGTGGGAATAAAATCCGATCACAAAAGCAAGAAGTTTTATATAGAGTTTAAGCGCATAAAACTTAACAACAATCAGTACTTGGAACTCTACAAGCATTAAACACAAATTTGAACTCTTTGACTGGTCTTTGAAGGTTCCGCGGCATGGAGAAGCAGAATTGGTCTTGGGTTTATCAAGAGGATTTTGAATAAGTGATGAGGCCTTGTCTCATTAAAAACCTTGTTTGGAAAACCCATTGGGACAAAACAAAACTAAGGGAAAAAGAGTGCAAGACTCATCACCTCTCTTGATAATCGTTTAGGCAGCTTGTATCACAACCAATGTGGTTGGATTAGCACTTCCTAAACTGCCCATTCTAGTGTTAAGGAGATGTTACAAAGTTGTCTTAAGCTTAGTTTACTTGGACCGAGTGATGTGGCCAAGTGGAATGTGCAAATCTTCATGTCCTTGCTCTGGTACAAGCTGTTTTCCTTGATCCTCATGGTCATCTTCATCCTCATGTGGTTCTGGTTCAAGTTCCTTGCTGGTCACGTTCTCATCATCCTCCCCCACTTGAAAAGTATTTGACCTCAAATCGGTTTCATCTGCAAAATAAGGCACTAAATCAGTAACATTAAAACTTGAAACACTTGGTACTTACCTTGGAGATCCAGCTGGTAGGCGTTGTCATTAAGCTTCTTAATGATTTTAAACGGTCCATCAATTCTAGGCATGAGCTTAGATTTTCTTTCATTAGGGAACCGGTCCTTCCTTATGAATCCACACCAAGTCTCCTTCTTTAAAAACCAACTCCTTGCGGTCCTTGTTTGCATACTTGGTGTACAGCTCGGTCTTATGCTCATTATTGCTCCGTGCCTTTTCATGAATCTGTTTAACAAACTCAGCCTTTCTCTTCCCATCAAGACTTGCCATTTCACTCAAAGGTAAAGGCATTAGATCCAAAGGTGAGATGGGCTTAAACCCATAAACAATTTCAAATGGAGAATATTTGGATGCGGAATGCCTAGCATGATTATAAGCGAATTCTACATCAGGCAAACATTCTTGCCAATTCCTAAGGTTCTTTTTAATGATGGCATGCAATAATGTAGATAAAGTCCTATTGATTACTTCAGTTTGCCCATCACATTGCGGATGACATGTTGTAGAAAAACAAAGCGTTTATACCATGTTGTAAAAAAGTCTAGTTTCTAGTTTAGACCAAAGCGTTTTCCAAAAATAACTAAGGAACTTAGTGTCCCTATCCGAAGCAATGGTCGTAGGCATGCCATGAAGCCTAGCGAATTAATAAACCCGTTTTTGTCTTAGGTAGTCCAATTAAAAAATCCATGGAAATATCATGCAATGTGATGTGATCCTGGGTAGGATCAAGGCCTAGGAAATGCTCCAACTGGTTGCAAGAAGGCGAAATGAGGTTTAGGTTGCGAAAATGAGGATTCTTGGGGATACGAGGGGGTATGATATGAGGGATGCTCGATACGGTACGTGATTAGCAATGTGGATTGGGGTTACGGGGTGTCAAGGAACTCGGAAAACGAGCAGGTAATGAACGATGGTAGGATACGTAGATCGGTTGTGGAACGTACGATGATCGGGTGAGGGTCGATGACGTGAAGAGGAATCGACATGGCAATGCTAGACTTCGATGATCGGCTACGTAGTTTGGGACGTGGATTGGCAACGTGGCGGTGAAGCGACACGGGGATGAAACACGGGATCGACTACGTGGTTTGGGTGATGACATGACGATGGAAACGCGATGGATCGAAATGACACTTTCGTGGGTTATGAGTGACCTTTGGACTATCAGCTTGCTCGGAAGTTTTAAAACCCGACTTAGTGAACAAGAGATGGATCGAATGAAACTTCCTAATTCGCTGGACTTGCTTGGCATGAGGATAAGGATCCGAACACTATAAGCACGTAAAATGATCAAACAAAATAAAAAATTTTGAAATGAAATGAGAATACACGCGGTAACATATAGGGTTAAATGCATGAAACTTAACACATTTAACTCTTGGAATTCTACAATCATTAAATCATAAACTTGAACGATTTGACTGCTCTTTGAATGTGTTTCCGCTGCTTGAAGAAGAAGATGGGCTTCGGTTTATCAAGAGGCTTTGGTAAATTGGTGAGGCCTTGTCTCATTAAAAACCTTGTTTGGAAAACCCATTGGGACAAAACCAAACGAAGCGAAAAAGAGTACAAGTCCCACCCCCTCTCTTGATAAACATTTAGATAGCTTGCATCACAACCAATGTGGTTGGATTCGCATTACCTAAATTGCTCGAGATAGTGTTGAGGAGATGTTGCAAAGTGGTCTTAAGCTTGGCTTGTTTGGACCGAGTGATGGGGCTAAGGGGAATGTGCAAATCTTCATGTCCTTGCTCAGGTACAAGCTGCCTCCCTTGATCCTCGTGGTTCTCCTCATCCTCGAGTAGTTCCGGTACAAGTTCCTTGCTCGGCATAATCTCATCACAATGGAATGGGTAAAGGAAGATCCAAACCGTGTTTTTGGATAGTGAATTTTGCTTGTTTACATGTGACACATTGTTGACACGTTTTTTCCACATCATGCCTCATATGTGGCCAAAAGAAATGGTCTTGCAAGACGAACAAGTCTCCTTAACAAACAAGTCTCGCAAAGAAGAGTTAGGCACACATAACCGGTTTTCATATAACAAATATCCATTAGCCTTATAGTAATTTCCCATACCGGATTTCTCACATAATGCATATATGTCTTTAAAATCATCATCAGTAGCATAAAGTTCTTTCATTTGTTCAAAAGCAAGTAATTTGACTTCCAAGGAGTTCAAGAAAACGTACCTCCGAGAAAGAGCATCGGCTACTACATTATCCTTACCTTTATTGTACTTGATCACATATGGGAACGTTTCAATGAACTCAACCCACTTGGCAGTCTCTTGTTCTACTTATGTTTTCGTTTGACATGCTTAAGAGACTCATGATCCGTGTGGATGATAAATTCCTTGGGCCATAAGTAATGCTGCCATGTTTGTAAAGCCCTAATAAGCGCATAGAGCTCCTTATCATAAGATGGATAGTTGAGTGTGGTGCCTCCAAGTTTTTCACTAAAATATGCTATGGGCCTTCGATCCTGCATAAGAACAGCACCAATACCAATTCCTGAGGCATCACATTGTATCTGAAATTTTTTATCAAAATTAGGAAGAGATAGAACCGGGGTGTGTGTGAGTTTGTCCTTCAAGGCTTGAAACGCATCCTCTTGAGCTTGCTCCCACTTGTTTCCAACATTTTTCTTGATAACCTCAGTAAGTTGAGTAGCTATTGTGCTGAAGTCCTTGACAAACCTCCTATAGAACCCGGCAAGGCCATGGAAGTTTCTTGCTTCGCTTAAATGCGTTGGACTTGGCCATTCTTTGATTGCTTGAATCTTTTCCTCATCAATCTTAATGCCATCTGTACTTACCACAAAACCTAAAAACACAAGGTTATCCATTCCAAAAGTACATTTCTTAAGGTTGGCATACAAAGCTTCCTTTCTAAGCACTTCCAAAACCTTTCTAAGGTGATCTGAATGGTCTTCTAGGCTACGGCTGTAAACTAAAATGTCATCAAGATACACAACCACAAAATGACCTATGAATGCCCTAAGGACATGGTTCATTAACCTCATAAAAGTGCTAGGTGTGTTAGTTAAGTTAAATGGCATGACTAGCCATTCATATAAACCATGTTTAGTTTTAAAAGCAGTTTTCCACTCCCTTCATCCTAATTTGATGATATCCACTTTTAAGATCGATCTTTGAAAAGACACTAGAACCATGTAACTCATCAAACATATCATCTAATCTAGGTATAGGGTGGTGATACTTTACAGTGATATTGTTGATGGCTCGGCAATCTACACACATTCTCCAACTCCCATCTTTCTTTGGTACACGTAGAACGGGTACGGCACATGGGCTCATACTCTCACGGATATACCCTTTCTCCATGAGCTCCGTAACTTGTTTCTGAAGTTCCTTGGTTTCTATGGGATTGGTTCGGTAGGCCGGCTTGTTAGGAAAAGAAGCTCCCACGATGAAATCTATTTGATGCTCTATTCCACAGATTGGTGGTAGTCCTTGTGGATTTTCTTCCGGGAATACATCTTGGAATTCCTGCAAAAGAATTCGACTCTTTCTAGGAAGATCCTGCATGGGATGGATAGTATTAAAACAATCCTTAAGTACAAAAAAATAGGGATGGTGAGTAACCTCCTGAATGACGTTTGACCATGAGATTGGTCGGCTGCTTAGGTTTGGACTCGGTAGCGGCTTTGCTTTTCTTTAGAGTGATTTGGTCGAAATGTACTTCAGGTGGGGATAATGGCACTAAGATATTATTCTTTCCCTTGAACTCAAACGAGTACCGGTTGGTGAAGCCATCATGCATTACTCGTCGGTTAGATTGCCATGGTCTTCCAAGTAATATATGTCCGGCATCCATGGGTAATATGTAGCATAATATTTCATCTTCTTATTTCCCAATGGAAAAAGGCACTAAGACCTGATTCTGCACTTCCAATTCCCCTTCATCATTGAGCCATTGCTGCTTATATGGTTTAGCTCTTCTAGTTACCGTTAATCCAAGTTTCTCTACCATGGATTCATTTGCCATGTTAGTCCAGCTTCCACCATCGATCACTAGGCTACAAACTTTTTCCTTTACCAAGAAACGAGTGTGAAATAGATTTTCCATTAGTTCATTTCTCTCAGACTTAGTGTGGAGATTCAAGGTTCTCCTTGTGACCAATAGTTGCCTTACCGCTGGCATGGCGATGTGTTCCTCTATAGGTTCAACCTCAAAATGATCCTCCTCTGATTCTAGTTCCCCATTAGCCTGGATGACTATGGTTCTCTTGTTGGAGCATGCATTCGAATAGTGACCAAATCCCTTACACCTGAAACATTGTACTTCTCGAGCCTTGGTACTTGAACCCTTATTGATACCCTTGAGACGCGGTTTTTCAGTCCTAGGTTTAGGAAATGGCTTATAATCCTTGATAGGTTTGTCATCTTTGATTTGCTTGAACCAGGGTGGATTGTATACTGGTCTTCGGTTCCTCCGCGTGAGTTGTTTCTCGAACATTATAGCCTTATGGAGAAGTTCCTCCATTTCGACATAGTGGTGAACCTCAAGCCGCTCTATTATGTCGGTTAAGTCCACCCATAAATCTGGCCATAGTGGCTTCATTATCCTCTTGCACATCAGCTCTAATCAGCAGGGTTTCCATCTCCTTGTAATATTCTTTTACGGATTTGCTTCCTTGAGATAAGTTCCTTAGTTTTAGGTGTAGTTCAATTTGGTAATGGCTTAGTACGAACTGCTTCCTCATAATAATCTTCATTTGGTTCCATGTCTCTATAGGCAGATCCCTAGCCCTTCTCCTAGAAGTTACCAACTGATTCCACTAACTTAGAGCATAATCCTTGAATGCGGTTGGGCCTATCCGAACCTTATGATCTTGTGTGAACTCTCTACAGTCAAAAATTATCTCAACTTCTTTTCCCATTCTAGGTACTCTTCCGGGTCATTGGTTCCATGGAAAGACGGAATTTCAATTTTAAGTCCAGCTAAAGGATCTCGAGGATTGGCTTGGTTTATTATAAGAAGTTGATCCTCCCTTGGTCGTCTTCTCCCTTGGCCTGATCGAGTCTGTACCTTGGGTATTTCCAATTATTCTTTCCCTGATCATTTCATGCTCAACGTTTCTTGCTATGACTTGACCACCTAAAACAACTTGAAAAACACATCAAAACAACCCAAAAACTCAAAGCAATATGTACATAAATAGACATGGGACTTCCTCCCAAGTGAGCTTGTTTTAAGTCGCTGAGCTTGACTTCTTACACTCTTTAAGCTTGGGGTGGTTTGTAGAGAGGCACTAAAGTCCTTTATTATCTAATAAGACTGATAGATCCTTCAGATAGGACTTCCTCCTCTTCCTCAGTGAACAGATCATCAAACTCCGCATGTTCTAGTGACCAATCAACAACCAGTTTTTCAATAGCTTCTTCATCTAAGAAAGCTTCTTGTTGTCCGATCTAAGAAAGCTTCTTGTTGTCCGATGGGAAGCTTTCTTCTCTAGACCATAACAACTCTTCATTTCCCAAGGCTTGACTATGAAGACTCCCAGCTTCTTCAAACTTGGTTAGATCAATTTGAGGTTCCTCTTCCCTAGCAAGCTCTTCTGGTAATTCTTCAGCTAACTTCTCCACTTCCTTGATCGAGAAGAGCTGTCCATCAAGTGTTGGTCTCTTCATAGCATCATTGATGTTGAACTTCATCATTAGATACTTTTCAAGATTAAGATCAATATTTTCATTTCTTACATCTATCAATGCCCCAACAGTAGCCAAGAAAGGGTCTTCCCAAGATCAAAGGATCTCTTGGCTCTTCATCCATCTCTAGAACTACAAAGTCCATTGGTACTTCCACATGTCCAATCTCTAGAAGGCCATGAGGTAGTCTAATGGACCAATAAGCTAGCACCAAGGAGATGTTGCTAGACTTGTACTTGTTAAAACCTAGCTTCTGAGCTACTGAGAGTGGCATAAGACTAACGACGTTCCAAGGCCGCAGAGGCAGCTTTTGAAAACCATTGGACCCAATGAGCATGGTAGAGTGAAAGAATCGGAATCACCTAGCTTGTCTTTGACAACCTTATTCTCAACAAAAGTGTTGCATTCATGGCTCATTGCTTCCCTCTCCTGATACTCCTTAATCCTTTCCAGTACCACATCTTTCGAGAACTTTTGGTTTGGAGGTATAAGCTTGATAGCTTATGATAGAGGCATAATGGCCTCAACTTCCTTTAGCTGCTTCTCAATGAGGGCCTTATACTTCTCCACTAGATCCTTCTTGAATCTTCCTAGGACTGGAAGTGGTGGCTTGTATGGAGGGGGAACATAGAGTGTTCCAGTTTTACTGAAATCATATGGTTTTTCAGCATAGGTGGGCCTGATGACTCTATCGAGTCTAGCTCCCTGTGAGGATTTTTTGGCTTGATCTTCATTTTGGTAGAAATCCTTCCCACATTGAATTTCACCTTCCTAAGTGATTGTAGGCCTTCTTGCTGATATAGCTAGCTCTTGCAACTCCCCGAGGTAATAGCATTGACATGGGCATACTTCTTAGGGTTTTGGATAGATTTCCTTGGGAGTTATCAAGTAGGCTGTGCAGAGGATGTAGAAGCACCCTTGTTTTCTAAGTATTGGAGTTTGGAGTTGATGGTCTCAATCTTGTTGTTGAGAGCATTGTAAGAGTAGTCGATATGATTCTTCATCTCGACAAGCTTCTTAGCCACCTCCATTATACCATTTGCTTGGCCCTGAAGGATCTGTTGCATCATGTTCTTCATATCACGATCTGGTGCACTGGATGGCTGGATTTCTGAGTTGCCAAACCTGGTGGTGCATTGAGGACTGGCTGCTGTTGGGATCGTCCCTGAAATTGTTGCTTAGGAGCATAGCCTTGATTCTGATTGAATTGAACAGAAGGCTTGTTCTGAATCTGCTGCTGCTAAGGAGGATAGGTTTGATCCTTTGGGTTTGCCATATTGGTGCTCCTATAAGACAAGTTGAATTGTTCTTTTACTTTATAAACCCCTTGTTGTAGCCTCCTTGGTTCCGAATATAGCTTATCTCTTCCAACTGATCACTCTCCACATCCTGAACCTGAGGTTGCTCATCTTCACAAACAAAGTGAACATTCTTCTGCTGGGCTAGGAGTAACTTATCTATCTTGTCATTCAGAGCTTGTGTTTCCTTCTTCCTCTTATTATCAGAATCAGTGCATCCCCGGGCAGTCTGGTCATAGTCTTTAATGTAGTTCCCATTAGACTGAGCAAGGTTTTCAACAAGTTTTCAGCCTTCATCAATGTCTTTGTTTAGGAAGTTCTCATTGCTTGCAGTATCTAGAAACAATCTTATCTTTGGAAGGACTCCTCTGTAGAGAGTGCTAAGAAGAGACTCATTGCTTAACCCATGATGAGGACATTGAGAGGTGTAGCTCTCGAATCTTTCCCAAGCTTCACAGAAGGTTTCACCATTGTTCTGTGCAAATCTCGAAATCTCATTTCAGAGTCGTGCTGTTCTTGAGTTGGAGAAGAACTTGGCAAGGAAAGCTTTCTTGCATTTATCCCAGGTAGTGATTGAACCATGAGGTAGAGTCTTCTCCCAAATATGGGCTTTATCACCAAGAGAGAAAGGAAAGAGCCTCAGCTAGAATCCATCCTCACTAACTCCATTAATATTGGTAAGGCTCCAGAGCCTATCAAACTCATCCAGATGGTCAAGTGGGTCTTCCATAGGTAATCAATGGAATATGTTGCTTTGAACCATAGATATCAAGCTGCTCTTTATCTCAAAAGTTGTTGTTTTGACTAGTAGGAGGTAGAATCCCTTGCCTCTGAGTGTGAGTATTGGGTGCATCTTCTGCTCCAATGTATCTTGGCCTCCTCCGCTGAGGCATTTAGGCACCAGGTACTTGTTGCTGTCCCTGTGGGTTATCCATTTCCACTTGATCTCGTGTATCATCTATGATTCTGTCCCTCTGCTTTCTCAAATCAAGAGGTAGGCTATGGATATTGTCCAGGTAGCGAAGAAAATTGTGGTTTCCTTGTGATCTTGTTTGCATACAGTAGAAAGAGACTCGATGGCTTGATGCTAGCAAATTGGTCGAGTCAGCACGTCGAGTGTAGGGGTACAGGAGGAAAACTGGATTCGATGGCTTAACGCTAGCAACTTGGTCGAGTCAATGGTAGCTGATACAAAGAGACCAAGAAAGAACCACAAAGTCATTAATCAGAGTTGAAAGAAAAAGAACTTGATCTTAAGAGATCTAAAATCCTAAATGTAACAATCAAACACCCAATTGGCCACGGCGCCAACTTGATAGAAAGATTTTGCTAAGATCCTATGGTTGCCTGGTGCACAATCAAGTCATTGTAGCACAAGAGGTTATCAATCCAAATTAGTGTGATGCTAACAGATAGGATATGATCAAGAACACCTTAGGTCAAGCCAAGTAAAGGTATTTTTGTGATCTAACAACCTAAGTGGCAGACGTATATTGCAAATGAGAACTAAACCACAACAAAGCAAATAGTGGATTAACAAATAATCAAAAAGATATAGGTTCCTAAGGATGGGAAAATTGACTAATGACTTTCCTAAATCAACCTCAGATGCTCAACAAACACTTAATCAGAGCTAATCCTTAGACAATAAACTCAAAAGCAAACCAATCCACTATCGTGGTAGAAGTTCTCGAGTCTTTATCACCTTCAGACCCAATTTTGCTGGCAAAGTATAACCTAGACAATGATTATGATTTAGTCTATTAAAGCCAATAAACACTCTAGACAACCAATGTCTTGGGCTAGAAATATAAATCTGTGCAAATAGTTGGTTCAAGCATTTCATCAAACACTTGGTGGGTGTAGAAATGCCTAGAATCTAATTCCATTTGATCAGAGAGAAATTAGCATTAATAACACTAACGCGGAAGGGATTTAATCAATTCTAAGCTTAAGCATCTAAGGAGAACAAGGATCATCACTAATCTAACCCATCCTTAAGAACTCTAACTCACTACTTAAAAATCATCATCAAGAACATAAACCCAAGAATGAATCAAAAGCACATATTCATAAAGATAAAGAAGAGATGAGAAAGATTATGAAGAATCAGAAGCAAATACTAGATAGATTTAAAGAGATCTTGAAGTGTAGGGTTAAGTAGGTTATCAGAACCGTCACTTCTTCTTCGCATACACCTGAAACACACAATAGAGCAAGATCAAACTTGTTAGTAAATCTTAGACTAAATTTCAATCTTAGATTCGAATGTCATGCAAGTGGTCCCCTGCAACGGTGCCAAAAATTTGATATATAGAGGTTTAACCCTATATAAAATACTGCAAGTGCACAGCAAATGTTGTAGCAATCTAGAGATCGAATCCACAGAGACCAAGATTACACTACGATTCTTTTAGAATGAAACTAAGCTAAGACAATGATTACGCTTTTGGTTTGAGATGTAAAAAAAATAGCAAATAAAAACAGTGTAAATATCAATTAAACAATGCTAGGTCAAAGATGATTTACGGGAATTCAGAGATCATGAACCTGACAATCATTCAGGGACAAATAAAAAAAGTCTAGAACTCAAACATAAATATTTAACCAATCCACTATCGTGGTATCAGTCACTTTATCTAGCAACTTAAGATTCTAAACTTTTGTTTAAACTTAGAAGTCTAAACAAGCATTAACGAGCATGTTTGATTTGTTCACCAATTGCCTTAGCATCAGCTTTCATTGGCTAAGGACAATCTGCTCATTTATGCTATTTCAGGATGTTAAACTACACTTTTGATGTGTTAAACAACCAAATATCAGAAACTAGCTACCTAATCTAATTTCAGCAATAAGATCAACAATAGATTAAGAACCCTAAGATAATTCCCTATATATGTCTGATTCAATGATTCATAAATCCCTTTGAAACCCTAAACCTAACTAGGAGACTACTCAGCCATAGAAACAAAGAAACAGCAAGCAGATGAAGAAAAATTCATGATCATAAAATAAGAAATCTAAAGGGGTTCAGAAATCTTCTTAACAGATATAAGGTCAGAGATTCATCTCCCCAAAGCTTACAAGTTCCAAAAGCTAGCCGTCATAAAAAAAAAAAGTGTAACCGTAAAAAACTGGCTAAAACTCGAAATAAATAGGTTAAACACATCTAAGTCAAAATTAATTTTTTCTGCGATTTAGTCAATTTAAGGCCGGATCGATTGATCTGGATATGGAACGATCGATCTGGTGTTCTTATGATTAATCTGGAATCTCAGGACAATCTGGATAGATCGATCCAAGCCTAGATCGATCGATCTTGAGCTCAAAATGATCACCTCTTGCTCATTTGCTCCCATTCCTTGTTCCTTATGCATTAGAATTCATTCCAAACGTGTTCCAACCAGGAAAGACTCTAAAAATACCGAAAAGACTCTAAAAAACCTTTGAAAACTATGGTTAAAAACCTTCAAATATGCAATACCTCAAATCTTGTAAGAACCCTAACATGAATCTAAATAAAAAATATTCCTTTAAAAACCCTAATTTATATGAACAGATCTACTCACATATGCAAATAATATGCATGATTGAAATAGATGAAGAACTATATATAAAATAAAAGCATAAAAGAATATTTACAAAGGTTTACAGCTTAAAGCTATTTAAACTGAAATTTTTGTTTCTAAAACTAAATGATTTTTACAATGCGGTGATACCTATATTTATATTAACATGGAGAAGCCCTATAATCAGAAAAATGGAAACTTCGGAGTCAGCGCACCGATTGGTGTAACATGAAGCACCCAATCGGTTCTTGAAGTCTTTTGCACAGATTGTGGCAAATGTGCACCGATCGGTTCTTCAGTCTTGACCTCTTCAGTCGGAGTTAGGGACATGCTGACCCATCCAGTATGTGACTCTCACCCACTCTGCGTGACAACAGATCCTATGATACTCATCTGCTTTGTCTGCACTTGAGTATTGTTTAAATTAGTTACACATCTATAATATGTACACATTTATAATTATCACCTTTAGTTCGCTGAATTATATGCCTCCATGATATTTAGAAAAACTAAATGAAATTTATAGTGTTTAACATATTCTATTTTTGTAATTTTAAAATGTATATATTGTATAGATGATCAAAATGAATATAACTTATTGTTATAAAAATAATTCAGTTTAAAAATTAAAAATAATATATATATATATATATACACATATATCACCTTTTTTTGGTGTGTCAATTCATTTATCAAGAAAAAGTATTTGTGCAAATAGTCATGTTGAGTACATACTTCAGGGCTTTCGGATTGTTATACATGTTTATTACTATCAAAGAAAATATAGAAGAACATTGAATTAGCCATGGGCATTTGGCAGGAACCAAACAAACCAAACCAGACAAACCGACATCCTCGGTTTTTGGTTTCATTTTGGTTCGCAGCTGTAAACCGATCGGTATGATTTAAATATGAATTCAGCTTTTGGTTCGGGTTTGTTTTTAACCGAGAACCGAATCCAACCGACAAATCTACTATATAAACAAAAAAAAACCCTACATCTACCTTAACTTTCACGGTTCAAACCTTTGTTACGGCGGCGATTCCCTAATACGATACATCTCGATCTCTTCTTCACACTCTTTACTACTAATTCTTGTAAACCTTACTCTCTATCCTTGTATTCTCTTCTTTTGTTTATTTTTTTCTGTGTTTGGATTCTAAGCACACACGTAGCAGTCAACTTTTGCTTGGTGTGATGAATCCAAGCTCTCAACCCAACTTTCAAGGTTTGATTTTGAGTTTACTTTTTTTACAACCTTTCAATTCATAGCTGATAACATGAACGGCGGTAACAGGTCTCGTGGGTCAAATTTATCATCGGCGGTGGGTTTGGACAGGCGTAGCTCGTCGCCGCAGCCACACCCTAATACAATTCTTCTCTTTGTCGAAAACCCTAAATTTTACTGGGTTTGGGATTTTAATTAAAGTTTAGATTTGTTATTCAAACTTTATTGGGCTTGTTATTAAATTTGAATCGGATTTGTTATTGGGTTTAGATTTGTTATTACTAATAATGTGATTTTTTAATATCCAACAAGTAATCCGAAAATAAACAAAATAAACCAATAAAAAAATTTGGTTCAATTCAGAATTGATTTTAACCCTTGTAACCGAACCGAATAAACTGACATCCGAGCCAAACTGAATAGAATTTTTAGTCAGTTCAATTTGGCAGAATTTTGTAGAAACCAAACAAACCGAATGCCTAGGGCTACATTGAAAGCTAATATAATGTTAGATTGAGTTTTATTGCACTGACAAAAATATAGTCTACATCTACCCATAAACTTGCCCTTTCTCATACAACACCTTGCACAGTCAAAACAAAGACCAAAAAAGGTCCTGTGTAAAACCTAAATCTGGTGGATGTTGTTCAATTAACTGAAAGTCAATTACAGAACTCGCTTCTGAATCGGAAGAATTGATTATGTCTTCCGAATTAGATTTTTTCATAGTAATTGATGTACCTATAAAATTTTGAAAACATATATCATATTATAAATTAATATTTTATTAAAGATTGTAAACGTTATAAATAAATAAATTTAGACTTACAAGACGAAACAAGAATTAGAATTGTTAAAAACATAACACGTATCTTCATTTCAAAAATAGAATTTCAATATAAAAATATTTAAATTATTTTATTTTGTATGCTATGAAGTTATTTAAGGTACAAATATAGTGTCGTATTTATATGTTTCTGTACAAAATTATGTTACAGATGGTTAATGTTCTAATTATCGTTTTCTTATTATAAATGAAGATTTAACTAACCATGAAAGTAAAATAGAGCATATATATTTTTTTATTTTTGTGTAATTTTAGACTCATATCAAGATTTCGGGTGGTTCCAAGATAAAGTAATGTTAAATGCAAATTAGCATAATAGATAAATAAAAGCTACTATAATTTTATTAACCAAACGAGGACACTAATGTAATGAAATTTTGTTTTACAACATAGCTTTGGTATTCACCTAATTATTATACGAGTTACCTTTTTCTTACAATCTCATATTCTAAACATAAAAGTTTAACTGTATATTAAAGAAAAATGATATTTTAAAATGGCATCAAGCAGAAACACAATAATACAACGTTTGAAAAAAATTTGAATTAATTGGGTAACATTTTAAACAATATGTAGTCATTTTGTTTGGGATTTTTCATAAGCCGATGCGACCATGCCACACCATGAGATGACTTAGCAAATAAAATGAAATAAACAAAACTCAGCAACGTTTCTTTGAATTTCACAAAAATATTAATGCTATCGGAGTTAGGGACACGCTGAGCCATCCTGTGTGCGACTCTCACCCACTATGTGTGATAACAGATCTTATGATACTCATGTGATCTGTCTGAACTTGAGTATTGTTTAAATTAGTAACAAAATTATAATATTTACATATTTAATTTTCATCTTTAATTTGCTGAATTATATACCTCCATGTTATTTTAAAAAAACTAAATGAAATTTATATTATTTAACATTTTTTTGTAATTGTAAAATGTATATATTGTATAGATGATCAAAATGAGTATAACAAATTGTTATAAATATAATTCAGTTAAAAATTAAAAAGAAATTATGTATATATATATATATCACCTTTTTGGTGTGTAAATTCATTTATCAAGGAAAAATATTTGTGCAAATATTCATGTTAAGTACATACTTCAAGGCCGGATTGTATACATGTTTATTACTATCAAAGAAAATATATAATAACATTTAATAGTAATATATTATGTTACCTTTAGTTTTATTATTAATTTTTTTGCAAGACTCCAATATCATAGTCAATCTTTTCCACGTGCATTGACAAATATATAGTCTACCTTTACCCATAAACTTCTTCTTTCTCATAAAACACCTTGCATAGTAAAAAAAAAAAAAACCCAACAACGGTCCTATGTGTAAAGCCTGAAACTCCAAGATATTATTCATCAGGTGGAAGTTGTTCGATTAAGTCAAAGTCAATTGGAGAACTCACATCTGGATCAGAAGAATTGATTATCTCTTCCGAATTATAGTTTTCATAGGAATTGATGTACCTATAAAATTTTCAAAACATATATCAAATTATTAAATTAACATTTTAATAAAGATTGTTAATAATATACAAATGATCTAAAATAAATAAATTTAGGCTTACAAGACGAAACACGAAAGAATGGTTAAAAACATAACACATATCTTCATTTTGAAAAAAGAATTTCAATAATAAAAATATTTTAAAAGATGTTTTGCTAATAGGTTAAACTTTTTTAATTTATTTCGTATGCTCTGAAGTGATTTAAAGATATAGTAATGTTAAATGCAAATAAGCATAATAGATAAACAAAAAAAAATACTAAAGTTGTATTAACCAAACGAAGAAACTTAAGTAATGAAATTTTATTTTACAACATATCTTTAGTATTTACCTCATTATTAAAAGAGTTCCTTTTTTTTACAATCTCATATTTTAAAATGACAAAAATTTATAATGACATCAAGCAGAAACACAATTGAAAACCTTTGAATTACTTGGGTAACATTTAAACAATATGTAGTCATTTTCGTCGGTATTTTGCACAAGCCAGTGCAACCAAGCCACTCCGTGAGATGACTTCGCAAATAAAACAAAATAAAACAACTCAGCAACGTTTATTTGACTTCTGCGAAAATGTTTATGCTGTCAGAGGTAGGGACATACTAAGCCATCATGTGTGCCACTCTCACCCACTCTGTGTGACAGATCCTATGATACTCATTTGCTTTATCTGCACTTGACTACTGTTTAAATTAGTTACACTTTTATAATATTTACACATTTATAATTAACACCTTTAATTTGCTAAATTATATGCCTCCCTCATAGTGAGAAAAACTAAATGAAATTTATAGTCTTTAGCATCTTTTTATTGTAATTTTAAAATGTATATATTTTATAGTTCATCAAAATGAATATAACTAATTGTTATTAGAATAATTTGTTAAAAATTTTTAATATAATATATATATATATATATATATTTTAAAACATTTTAACGAATTATTTTTTATAAAAATAACATGGTAATTATAATTTGGGCAGTTTATAATATATACATATATATATACATATTTCTCACCTCGTTTTTGGTGTGTAAATTCATATATCAAGGAAAATTATTTGTATATGTTTGTTACTATCAAAGAAAATATAGAAGAACATTGAATGGTAATATAATGTTACATTCAGTTTTATTAATAATTCTTTTTGCAACCCTCCAATATCTTAGTCAATCTCTTTCCACGTGTATTGACAAAAATATAGTCTACATCTACCCATAAACTTGTTCTTTCTCATACAACACCTTGCATAGTCAAAACAAAAACCAAAAAAGGTCCTATGTTTAAAGCCTGAAAGTCCAAGATATTCATCAGGTGGAAGTTGTTGGATTAGCTGAAAGTCAATTGGAGAACTCCCATCTGGATAAGAAGAATTGATTACCTCTTCCGAATTGGATTTTTCATAATAATTGAAGTACCTATAACATTTCAAAACATATATCTAATAATTAAATTAATATTTTTATAATGATTGTGAACACTATCAAAATGATCTAAAATAACTAAATTTAGACTTACAAAAAGAAGAATTGGAATGGTGAAAAGGATAACACATATCTTCATTTCAAAAATAGAATTTCAATGATAAAAATATATATTTTTAAAAAATTTCTGATAGGCTAAAATTTTTTATTTGATTTTGTATGCTATAAAGTTATTTAAGGTATATATATACTGTGATATTTATATGTTTCTATACAAAATTATGTTACAGATGGTTAATGTTCGAATTAACGTTATCTTGTTATCAATGAAATTTTAAAAAACCATGAAAATAAAATACACCATATCTATACATTTTTCTTTTTCTGCAATTTTAGACTCATATCAAGATTTCAGGTGATTTCAAGATATAATAATGTTAAATGAAAATTAGCATAATAGATAAATAATAAAATATATTAATATTTTATTAACTAAACAAAGAAAATTATGCGATGAAATTTTGATTTACAACATATCTTTAGTATTTACCTAATTATTATAATAGTATCTTTTTTTACAATCACATATTCTAAATGTAAAAGTTTAATTGTATATTAAAAGAAAAATGGTATCTTAAAATGACAAAAATTCATAATGACATCAAGCAAAAACACGATAATCAAACTGTTGAAAACCTTTGATTTACTTGGGTAACATTTTAAACAATATGTAGTCATTTTTGTCGGGGTTTTGTACAAGACAGTGCGACCATGCCATGCCATGAGATGACTTAGCAAATAAAAAAACATAAAACAACTCGGCAATGGTTTTTTGACTTGCACAAAAATATTTATGCTGTTAGAGTTAGGGATACACTAAGCCATCTTGTGTGCGATTGTCACCCACTTTGTATAAAAACAGATCCTATGATACTGACGTGCTTTGTCTGCACTTGAGTACTGTTTAAATTAGTTACACATTTATAATATTTACACATTTCTAATATTTACACATTTATAATTGTCACCTTTAATTTGCTGAATTATATGCCTCCCTGATAGTTTGATACTATCTTCGTGAGCAGCAAAGATGATCGAGAGGATGCATCGCTTGTACACGTTGGAAAGTGACAAGAGATCATGATAAAAGGATTAAGCATGGATTTTGCGGTTTTGAAGAGGACATCGTGAGCATAAAGGAAGAATATTCAGAGTTCTTTGAGAATGTTTACTATCAAGCCAAGCCCATTTTAAACCTACTTACAAGTCAAGAAAGCCCAAAAGAAGTGACTTATTTTTCAGATCCAAAAGGAGTGACAAAAATTGAAGGGCAAATCAAAAGGAAGGAAAATGATCCCAAGAGTCATAATAAGGAGTTGGAAGCAAAATGATCTCAAGGGTCATTCAACTCTCTTTCTTTTTATTTTCAAGACAATTTATTACTCTGCTTTGTTTTCAAGTTTTCTTTTCCTTATATTCATATTATCTCATTTGAAAAGAATCATCTATCTTTTTATCAAATATTTTCGAGAGTAATTCTCTTTGGTTTTTCGTGAGCATTTTGATCCTTGATGTGTAATATCCATTGATCAAAACTTAATCCGTCTTGGTGCGTCATATCCAAGGGATCTTGACAATTGTTTGGTACGTCATATCCATTCAATCAACCTTGAATTTGTCTTAGTGTGTCATATCTAAGGGATTCATGTTGGGGTAAATCAGAAGCCATTCCACAACTTCTGTGTGACCTTTTGATCCATCACCACCTTGTCCTTTGAAGATCTTATCTTCTTACTTCTAAGGCTTATCCATCTATCTTGCCAACTCTAGAGTGATGAATCCTTGGGAGGATCACATCAAGTGGTATTAGAGCACACTCTTGATTTCGGTATTCATTCACCATCTTCTCATCTCTTCACCTTCTCATCGATCATCATTTTTATCTCTTCATTTTCTTTTTTATCTTTCATCTTCAATCTTCAACAGACTTGAAGAAAAATTTACTAGACTTCACCAGACTTCACCAGACTTGAAGAAATCTTCATCAGATTTCATGACACTTTTCATCTTCTATCTTTTCATTTTCTTATCTTTCTTTCTGGTGTAATCCCTAATCAAACCATCCAAAAAAGGAAAAAAAGAGAAGAAAAAAAACAACGAAAAAAAAATCATGTCTAAATATAGAGGCTGAGGCAACAACAATGGTGGGGAATTACAACGACAACTCATCATTCCTAATTTCCAAGTTCAAACTTTGATGGGAGAGATGCAACGCTTGATTAGGGCTGAGATGAATATTTTCCATGAGAAGTTTGAACAAGTGCAAGTAGAGGCACAACATAGGAAACCACAAAATTTGCCTATTAGAAGAGAAGAAGATCGACCTAGCCGAGCAAGGGCTAATGAAAAAGTTGATTACTTTAGCCGAGATAGTCAAATGTCTTTGGGGAGCTCTAGGACACCAAGACATGCTAGAGAAGCAAGAGATCAAACTAATGACAACTTCCGTGGTATAAATTTGAAGATTCCAATGTTTCAAGGGAAGAAAAAATCCAGATGCATATCTAGAATGGGAGAAAAAGATTGCTGGTTTTTGCTTGCCATAATTATTCGGAGTTCAAGAAGGTACGAGTTGTAGCCACTGACTTTTGTGATTATGCTATTAATTGGTGGGATCAGGTGCTGACAAGTCGGAGGAGAAATAGCGAGTATCCCATTGATTCATGGGCTATGATGAAGGCTGTGATGAGGAGACATTTTATGCCCAGCCATTATCAGTTAGAGCTACACCAAAAACTCTGTAGGTTATTTCAAGGCAATCAAAGTGTGGAGGACTATTGAGTTGGAGACTCTTATGATCAGGACAAATATTGTAGAAGATCGAAAACCTACAATGGCGAGGTTCCTTAATGTCTTGAATCCAGAAATTTAAGATCGAGTGAAAATGCAACATTTTGTCGAGTTGGAAGATATGTTGCGTAAAAGTTGTGGGGCTGATTTGTAAAGCTGTAAAAGTTGAGGGACCGTGCGCTGTATTTGTAAATTTTGGACGAGAACCCTAAGCCTATTAAGATCATCACGTCGAGTCTCCTTCTTCTTCAATCATGCCACTTCCATCGCGAAACTGAGTGAGAAAGAGAGAGTTGCGTGTTGGTTTTTGGGTGTGAGAGAAGAGAGAAGATAGGGCAGTGGTGTTGGTCGCTCGGTTTGATCGGGGTTTGGCTAGAGGTTTTGGTAGCGAGTCACCGTCGAGTTCCGTAGTGTCGTCGTTGAGCTTGTGGTAAGAATCTCCTGTCCTCCTTAGTGTTTTGTTGGTTCGTTGTTGTTGGGATTGGTGTGTCGCTGGCGTATGCGGTGACAAACGCCGAGTGTTGGCGAGGAGTGGGGAAACTTGGAGAGGAAGCAAGGGCTGAAGCTTGGCGGTTGAATTTTTTGGATGTGATGGTGGGCTGGCGAGGCGGAGAGCGTGTGACAATGGCAGTCGCATGCATGAAGCTCGGCGCAAGCTTCGGTGATGGTGTGGTGTCGTGAAATCGTCGATCGTGACGGTGGCGCTGCAGGTCGCGAATGGTGATGAACGTGGAGTGGTTGGTGGCGTGATGATGGAGTGGCGGTGATGGTGTTGGTGTTGTTGGTTCCGTGGAGTTACAGAGGTCGGCAAGGAAGATGACTTATGTGTATAAGTCATGTAGTTAACGGTTTAATTATTTTGTTTTGTTTGGTTTAATTTAATATTTTAATATTAAATAATAATATTTTAATAATGTATTTAATATTATTATATTAGATTTTAATATTTTATGTCCCGGATATTTTTGGTAAATAGGTCTTTAGGATTTTTGGAAGTTTCAGAAGGCGTCATATTTTTCCCCGGACATATCCTGAAGGTGTCGAGGTGAGTGCTTGCGTGATAGGACCATAGTTAGTCGTAGGACTACGGATGGTTGTGTTTGCGTTGTTGATTGTGATGTTGATTGTGTTGTTGATTGTGTTGATTGCATGGGGTTGCATGTTATTTATTATAGTGTCGTTATAGCTGACAAATGGTGTTGTTAGCTAGTAGCTTTGTGCCTCATTCAGTATCTTTTATACTGAGGCACCTCGTTTGTGATGCAGGTAAGGATTGAGTTTTACTTGGAGCTTGTGGACCAGGGCTGGGAGAAGATGACATGACCAGAGTCTGGGTTTTATTTATATCGGATATTTGTTTATTCAGATTAGCGTTTTATTGCTGAATTGCTTCCGCTGGGTTGTTAGAAACCTTTTTATTTATTATGTTGGATTAAAGGAATTAATTGGTTAAGTTGTTAGAAATTGTTTTAAAAAATTGTCTGTTTTGCATGGGTTACGTGTTATTGAACCGGTCCCGGTTTAGTGGTTTCCGAGACGGGTCATTTCAGTATCTAAAAGGAAAAATGATATTTTAAAAGAACAAAAACTCATAATGACATCAAGTAGAAACACAATAATCAAACTGATGGAAACTTTGAATTACTTGGGTAACATTTTAAACAATATGTAGTCATTTTCGTCGGGATTTTGCACAAGAAAGTGTGACCATGCCACGCCCTGAGATGTCTTCGCAAATAAAACAACGCGGCAATTTTTTTTGAGTTGCACGAAAATATTTATGCTGTCAGAGTTAGGGATACACTGAACCATCTTGTGTGTGACTCTTACCCACTCTGTGTGAACAGATCCTATGATACTGATGTATTTTGTCTACACTTGAGTACTGTTTAAATTCGTTACACATCTCTAACTGTCACCTTCAATATGCTGAATTATATGCCTCCATGATAGTTAGAAAAACTAAATGAAATTTATAGTATTGAACATATTTTTTGGAATTTTGAAATGTATATATTGTATTGATGATCAAAATGAATAAAAGTAATTGTCATAAAAATAATTCGTATACAATTTAAAATAATATATATATA
This sequence comes from Cardamine occulta, assembly GCA_028015245.1. Taxonomy (NCBI): domain Eukaryota; kingdom Viridiplantae; phylum Streptophyta; class Magnoliopsida; order Brassicales; family Brassicaceae; genus Cardamine; species Cardamine occulta. The sequence goes on from CM051365.1 coordinate 7,482,756, forward strand.
TATAGATATTTCACTTTGTTTTTGGTGAGTAAATTAATTTATCAAAGAAAATTATCTGTGCAAATATTTATGTTGAGTACATACTTCAGGGCCGGATTGTTATACATGTTTATTACTATCAAAAAAAAATATAGAAGCACATTGAATGGTCATATAATATTACATTTAGTTTTATTAATAATTCTTTTTTCAAGATTCCAATATATTAATCAATCTCTTTCCAAGTGCATTGACAAAAATATAGTCTACATCTACCCATAAACTTCTTCTTTCTGATCCAACACCAACAAAGGTCATATGTTTAAAGCCTGAAAGTCCAAGATATTCATCAGGTGGAAGTTTTTGGATTAGCTGAAAGTCAATTGGAGAACTGGCATCTGGATCGGAAGAATTGATTGTCTCTTCTAAATTGGATTTTTCATAGTAATTGTAGTACCTAAAATTTTTTCAAAACATATATCAAATTATTAAATTAATATTTAAATAATGATTGTAAACACTAAAAAAGTGATCTAAAATAAATAAATTTAAACTCACAAGATAAAAGAAGAATTATAATGGTTAAAAACATTACACATATCTCCATTTCGAAAAATAGAATTTGGATGATAGATATATTTATAAAAAATACTTTTGCTGATAGGTTAAAGTCTTTTATTTTATTTGATTTGCTATGAAGTTATTTAAGGTATATATATGGTGTCATATTTATATGTTTCTATACAAAATTATGTTACAGATGGTTTATGTTCTAATTAACGTTATCTTATTATCAATGAAAATTGAAAAAACCATGAAAGTAAAATACACCATATCTATACGTTATTTATTTTTGTGCAAATTTAGACTCATATCAAGATTACAGGTGATTTCAAGATATAGTATTGTTAAATGCAAATTAGAATAATAGATAAAAAAATATTAAAATTTTATTAACCAAATGAAGACACATATGGAATGAAATTTTATTTTACAACATCTCTTTAGTATTTACCGAACTGTTATAAGAGTCGCTTTTTTTTTACAATCACATATTCTAAACCTAAAAGTTTAATTGTATGTTAAAGAAAAAATGATCTTTTAAAATGACAAAAATTCATAATGACATCAAGCAGAAAAACACAATAATCGAACTGTTGAAAACCTTTAAATTACTTGGGTAACTTTTTAAACAATAAGTAGTCATTTTTGTGGGGATTTTGCACAAGCAAGTGCGACCATGCCATACAATGAGATGCTTAGGAAATAAAAAAAAAATAAAACAACTCAGTGTTTCTTTAACTTGCAGGAAAATATTTATGCTGTTAGAGTTTGGGACACACTGAGCCATCATGTGTGCAACTGTCACCCACTCTGTGTGACAACAGATACTATGAAACTCATGTACTTTTTCTGCACTTAAATACTTTTTAAATTAGTTAAACATTTTTTAATAATTACACATTAATAATATTTACACATTTATAATTGTCACCTTCAATTTGCTGAATTATATACCTCATGATAGTTAGAAAAACAAAATTAAATTTATAGTATTTAATATTTGTTTTGGTAATTTTCAAATGTATATATTGCATAGATGATCAAAATGAATATAACTAATTGTTGTAAAACTATTTTAATTCAAAATTTGAAATAAAATTATATATATATATATATATATATGTCACGTTGTTTTTAGTGAGTACATTCATTTATCAATGAAAATTATTTGTGCAAATATTTATGTTGAGTACATACTTCATGGCCGGATCGTTATACATGTTTGTTACTATAAAAAAAATATAAAAGCACATTGAATGATCATATAATGTTACATTTAGTTTTATAACTAATGTTTTTTGCTAGATTCCAATATCCTAGTCAATCTCTTTCCAAATGCATTGACAAAAATATAGTCTACATCTACCCATAAACTTCTTCTTTCTCATACAACACCTTGCACAGTCAAAACAAAAACCAACAAAGTTCCTATGTTTAAAGCCTGAAAGTCCAAGATATTCATCAGGTGGAACTTGTCGGATTAGCTGAAAGTCAATTAGCTGAACTAGCATCAGGATCGGAAGAATTGATTGTCTTTTCTAAATTGGGGTTTTTCATAGTAATTGAAGTACCTATAAGATTTTCAAAACATATATCAAATGATTAAATTAATATTTAAATAATGATTGTAAACACTAAAAATGATCTAAAATAAATAAGTTTATACTCCCAAGAAGAAAGAAGAATTATAATTGTTAAAAACATTACACATATCTTCATTTCGAAAAATAGAATTTCAATGATAAAAATATTTATAACAAAAACTTTTGCTGATAGGTTAAAGTCTTTTATTTTATTGTATATGCGATGAAGTTATTTAAGGTATATATATAGTGTTATATTTATATGTTTCTATAACAAATTATGTTACAGATGGTTAATGTTCTAATTAACGTTATCTTATTATCAATGAAAATTAAAAAAAACCATAAAACTTAAATACACCATATCTAAATGTTTTTCTTTTTGTGCAAATTTAGACTCATATCAATATTTCAGGTGATTTCAAGATATAGTAATGTTAAATGCAAATCAGCATAATAGATAAAAAAATATGTATATTAAAATATTATTAACCAAATGAAGACACTTATATAATGAAATTTTATTTTACAACATCTCTTTAGTATTTACCTAATTGTTATAAGAGTTTCTTTTTTTTTACAATCTCATATTCTAAACCTAAAAGTTTAATTGTATATTAAAGAAAAATGAGCTTTTAAAATGACAAAAATTCATAATGACATAAAGCAGAAACATAATAATCAAACTGTTGAAAACCTTTAAATTCCTTGGGCAACTTTTTAAACAATAAGTACTCATTTTTGTCAGGATTTTGCACAAGCGAGTGCGACCATGCCATGCCATGAGATTCTTAGGAAATAAAACAAAATAAAACAACTCAGTGTTTCTTTGATTTGCTGGAAAATATTTATGCTGTTAGAGTTTGGGACACACTGAGCCATCATGTGTGCAACCGTCACCCACTCTGTGTCACAACATATACTATGAAACTCATGTACTTTTTCTGCACTTGAATACTTTTTAAATTAGTTAAACACTTTTTAATAATTACACATGTATAATTGTCACCTTCAATTTGCTGAATTATATGCCTGTATGATAGTTAGAAAAACAAAATGAAATTTATAGTATTTAATATTTTTGTTTGTATCTTACAAATGTATATATTGCATAGATGATCAAAATGAATATAACTAATTGTTATAAAAATAATCTAATTGAAAATTTAAAATAAATTTTATATACATATATATATATATATATCACCTTGTTTTTAGTGAGTACATTCATTTATCAAGGAAAATTATTTGTGCAAATATTTATGTTGAGTACATACTTTAATGCCGGATCGTTATACATGTTTGTTACTATAAAAACAATAAAAGCACATTGAATGATCATATAATGTAATCTTTAGTTTTATTAATAATTTGTTTTGCAAGATTCCAATATCCTAGTCAATCTCTTTCCAAGTGCATTGACAAAAATATAGTCTACATCTACCCATAAACTTCTTCTTTCTCATACAACACCTTGCACAGTCAAAACAAAAACCAACAAAGGTCCTATGTTTAAAGCCTGAAAGTACAAGATATTCATCAGGTGGAAGTTGTCGGATTAGCTGAAAGTCAATTGGAGAACTAGCAACAGGATCGAAAGAGTCGATTGTCTCTTCTAAATTGGTGTTTTTCATAGTAATTGAAGTACCTATAAAATTTTCAAAACATATATCAAATTATTAAATTAATATTTAAATAATGATTGTAAACACTAAGAAATGATCTAAAATAAATAAATTTATACTCACAAGAAGGAAGAAGAATTATAATGGTTAAAAACATTACACATATCTTCATTTCGAAAAATAGAATTTCAATGATAAAAATATTTATAACAAAAACTTTTGCTGATAGGTTAAAGTCTTTTATTTTATTTTATATGCTATGAAGTGATTTAAGGTATGTATATAGTGTTATATTTATATGTTTCTATAACAAATTATGTTACAGATGGTTAATGTTCTAATTAACGTTATCTTATTATCAATGAAAATTAAAAAAACCATGAAAGTTAAATACACCATATCTAAACGTTTTTCTATTTGTGCAAATTTAGACTCATATCAATATTTCAGGTGATTTCAAGATATAGTAATGTTAAATGCAAATAAGCATAATAGATAAAAAAAAATATATTAAAATTTTATTAACCAAATGAAGACACTTATGTAATGAAATTTTGTAAAATGACAAAAATTCAGAATGACACCAATCAGAAACACAATAATCAAACTGTTGAAAACCATTAAATTACCTAGGTAACTTTTTAAACAATATGTAGTCATTTTCGTCCGGATTTTGCACAAGCGAGTGCGACCATGCCATGCCATGGGATGCTTAGGAAATAAAAGAAAATAAAACAACTCAGCGTTTCTTTGACTTGCTGGAAAATATTTATGCTGTTAGAGTTTGGGACACACTGAGCCATCATGTGTGCAACTGTCACCCACTCTGTGTGACAACAGATACTATGAAACTCATGTACTTTTTCTGCACTTGAATACTTTTTAAATTAGTTAAACATTATTTAATAATTACACATTAATAATATTTACACATTTATAATTGTCACCTTCAATTTGCTGAATTCTATGCCTCCATGATAGTTAGAAAAACAAAATGAAATTTATCGTATTTAACATTTTTTTTTAATTTTCAAATGTATATATTGCATAGATGATCAAATTTAATATAACTAATTGTTATAAAAATAATTTATCTGAAAATTTATTATAAATTATATATATATATCACCTTGTTTTTGGTGAGTAAATTCATTTATCAAGGAAAACTATTTGTGCGAATATTTATGTTGTGTACATACTTCAGGACCGGATTGTTATACATATTTGTTACTATAAAAAAATATAAAAGCACATTGAATGATCATATAATGTTACATTTAGTTTTATTAATAATATGTTTTGCAAGATTCCAATATCCTAGTCAATCTCTTTCCTGGTGCACTGACAAAAATATAGTCTACATCTACCCATAAACTTCTTCTTTCTCATACAACGCCTTGCACAGTCAAAACAAAAACCAACAAAGGTCCTATGTTTATAGCCTGAAAGTCCAAGATATCCATCAGGTGGAAGTTGTCGGATTAGCTGAAAGTCAATTGGAGAACTAGCATTAGGATCGGAAGAATTGATTGTGTCTTCTAAATTGGTGTTTCATAGTAATTGAAGTACCTATAAAATTTTCAAAACATATATCAAATTATTAAATTATTATTTAAATAATGAATGTATTGCTAGATTAGGCAAGAGATTGTTAATCTAGATCATTTGCATTTTCATACCCACAACGAACAACAACCACGACGAACAACAATTTATTAATAAATAAAATAAATAACAACCCTCCTAGTATGTCATCTTGGTCCGTAACCGCAATTCCACGAGCTTCAGCTAACAGCCTTATCCTTTCCTTTACCTGCGCTATTACGAATAGACGCAGTCAGTATTTAATAAATACTGAGGAGGCGATCAACCCATCTCACAGCTATACACACAGGTCAACAAATAGTTTTCTAGCATAATAAATATGCTTACAAGATTCAGCAACCAACACAATAACACTTCATCAATTAATTAATTTTTAATGATTAATTAATTAATTTAATTCAACAATCACTCTACATATTTAATTTCAAAAACATTCAGCAATTTATTTCAACATAAATTTATTCCACCAATTTTTGACAATTTAATTCACAGCAATTAATTAATTAATTTGAAATTAATTAATTATTTTAATTCAACACGAAATCAAATCAACAACTCAATAAATCAAAAAATCAACAAAATATCACAGAAAACCCTAGGTCCTATGTGTAAAGCCTGAAAGTCCAAGATATTCAGTAGGTGGAAGTTGTTGGATTAACTGAAAGTCAATTGGAGAACTCGCATCTGGATCGGAAGAATTGATTATCTCTTCTAAGTTGGATTTTTTCATAGTAATCGAAGTACCTATAAAAATTTCAAAACATATATCAAATTATTAAATTAATTTCTTAATAATGATTGTAAACACTATAAAAATGATACCTTAAAGGTTTTTATTTTATTTTGTATGGTATGAATTATTTAAGGTATATATATAGTGTCATATTTGTATGTTTCTATACAAAATTATGTTACAGATGGTTAATGTTCCAACTAACGTTATCTTGCTATCAATAAAAATTTAAAAAAATCATGAAAGTAAAATAACCATATGTATACGTTTTTCTTTTTGTGCAATTTTAAACCCATAAATATATTTAAGGTGATTTCAAAATATAGTAATAATAAATGCAAATTAGCATAATAGATAAATAAAAAATATTAGAATTTTATTAACCAAACAAATTAGCATAATAGATAAATATTGAAATTTTGTTTTGCAACATATTTTTAGTATTCTCCTAAATATTATAATAGTAGCCTTTTTTCAATACGTAAAAGTTTAATTGTATGTTAAAAGAAAATTTATATTTTAAAATGACAAAAATTCATAATGACATCAAGCATAAACACAATAATCAAACTGTTGAAACCTTTGAATTACTTAGTTAACATATTAAACAATCTGTAGTCACTTTCATTGGGATTTTGCACAAGTCAATGCGACCATGCCATGCCGTGAGATGACATAAAAATAAAACAACTTAGCAACATTTCTTTGACTTGCACGGAAATATTTATACTGTCAGAGTTAGCGACACGCTGAGCCATCATGTGTGCAACTCTCTCCCACTTTGTGTGACTGATATGCTCGAGTTTTAAATCCCTAGAGCTACACCGCAAGTGCACAGAAATGCAATCGTAGTATATAGGGGTCAAATCCACATACTGCAATTGCACAGAAATGCAATAGATCTTTTCGTTTTGAATTAAGCTAACCTAGACAAGAGATAAATTTACCACACCGTCATGTCAATTTAACAACCTAAGATCTTGATTTTAGGTGATCAGGCCAGAACTAGCTTTAATAACAACCTAAGTGACGAACTATCAAGTTATGAATCCTAATCAATGAATCAATCTACAATTCCATGAAAACCGTAATGAGAATCCCTGTACCTAACAAGACATCAACTCACACATATAAATTGAAATCAAAGGCATGAATAAAATAGATATCATATGACATACATAAGAGAAGTAGAAACAGGGGTTCAAAATCTTCTGTCAAAGGGTACAGAGTAATAGATCAGCCCCAAGCTCTCAATCTCTCCAATGCTCTCTAGCAAAATTGAATTCTTTCCCCTCTAAACGTAAAACGCCTAAAAGAAGTCTAAAACATGATTTGGGCTGTTTTGTAAATATATAAAACTTCTGGGCAAAGTTTCAGATCTACAAAACTTGCATTTCCGCGTGGTGTGTAAAAATGGGGCCCATGTTGATCAAAACCACTAGTCTTGATTGGCACCAACTTCAGCTTCTCAGCTACAATGCTCCAAAATCACTACAAGAAAACACCCAAGAACAGACGGTGGTTTTTGTCAGAAATTTCTGACAGATAGCCACTTGTCCGTCGAAAAGCCGTCGGATATTTCTGATGGATTTCTGACGGTTTTGGGGTTCATGAAATTTTTTACACTTTGATGGATTTTTGTTTATATTTGGGTTAAATTTTCATAAACCAAAAACCATCAATGTGTTTGGCATTATACTCCATGAAACCCCAAAACTTTCAGAAATCTTTCGGAAATATCCCACGAATTTCCGACGGTTTGCGGTTGCATGGAGTATAATGCCTAACACATTGATGGTTTTCGGTTTTTAAAAATTGAACCACAATAATGCCAAACATTAAAACTTGTTTTTTTTGGTTGGGTTTTTAATTGTCTTTGAATTATTGAAAAAGTATTAATATGTTCGAATAGACATATAAAAAATATTATCAAATACATACAACTCAAATTATTTTAATGAACTAGTCAAAATTAGTTGAAGATCCTTCTGACGGAATTGAGTTTGAATCGTCATAAAAATTCACCACATTCTCCCTCTGAGTATGAGTGCACTATATCATCCTCGATTTGTGTGAAATCAACCACGAGATCGACATCAAAAGAATGCTCCACCGGATCCATTGGAACACTGCTCAATGGTTGCAAAGCATCGTGTTCGGATACCCTATAAATGTTTCCTCTTGGGTTCATTGCAGTAACTGTGATCCACTGGTCGGCCAGACGTGTAACTCAACGATAACGGATGTAGCAAACCTAAAACAAAATTTTAATTAATTACCATACATAAAATTTGTCCACTTGGTCAGAATTTAAGTTAAGTGAAAAAACCTGGTCCGCTTGCGACGTTAGAATGAATGGGTCATAATTATCTAGTCTCCGTTTTGAATGAACAGACGTCACACCAAATTGGTATACTCGCACACCATTCCCAAGATGTGGATCATACATTTCACAGAAAAAACACTGCATCTCAAGTCTACCATTCCTGGGTAGTGCACTTCTAATATTTTTCTCAGAATGCCATAGTAAACTAAATCACCAGATTGAGTCCAAATACCATAATTTGAAGTTGGCCTCAATCTTTCTTCATCATATACCCGAAAATCATATCTCCTAGTGCAATACCTATGGTATAAAGTTGTGAGGTATTTAGGACAGGTCACAATTTCCACTAACCATGTCAGAAATGATTGACCACTTTTAATTCCTTCAGAAACCTATAAAATTTAGAAACATCTTATAAATTTTTATATTCTTTAATTAATAATTCAATAATAAAATGAATAACCATGCTTAATTAATCACTTACGTAGAATTGTAGCCAAAGCATAAAGTCTATCTCCATATAGACTTGAAGTTCTTCTTCTGATTTTTCCGGATAGTAGGCACTTATTAATGCCATGTAAATCCTGCAAAAACACAACACATTTAAGGTTACCAAAACATTTAGGATGATTTTACAATTTACATTATTAAATGTGTTTTACCTTTCATATTCTGAAATATCCTCACAGTTTGTTAGGATATACATATGCAATTGTGTAAACTCCTGATGTGAAAGTTTTCGCTACTTTCCTTTTCCACTCGCTCGACAAACATGGGAAAATAACTCCTGATGTGTTTTGGACGTCTACTTTTTGTACGAACTTCCGAAGAAAAATAATATTCAGCAAAGTGTGAGGCTTCTTCATTAAAGCTCTGTGTGACAATAGATCCCTCAATCTTGCTTAAATTTTTAACTTTTTTTCCAGATGAAACATGTACTGCTCAAAGGGATACATCCAACAGTATTGAACAGGACCTCCTAGTTCTGCTTCTCGTGTAAGGTGGATTGGAAGATGTTCCATAACATCAAAGAAAGATGGTGGAAAAATCTTCTTAAGATTGCAAATAATCATTGGTATATTAGCTTCTAAATTTTAACACCCCCCCCTCTTAAAATTTTTTTAAAAAAACAAAAAAAAAAAAAAAAATATAAAAATTTATAAAACCTAAGATATATATAATACATGTTAAAACATAAATGAATAAAAAAAAATATATATATATATATATATATATATATATATACCTAGAATTACTTGGTGGACATCTTTATGAAGAAGATGCGCAAAGGCAAATGGAAGGATCTGCTGCATCACAACATGACAATCATGGCTCTTCATCCCAATAAACTTGCCTTCATCATGATCGATGCAATTCCGTAGATTAGATGCATAACCATCGATGAATTTGCTTGCTTCTTATCAGCTCCCAAGCGATACGCAAGAAGCAGGAAAAAGACATTTACAATTAGGAAGAACTTCAAGAAAATCCTGAGCACAATACAATGGCAAGTCTAATTTAGACTTCATGTTGTCTTTCCTTTTCCCTTGGATATTTAAAACCGTGTTGATGATGTTGTCAAATAAGTTTTTCTCAACATGCCTAACATCTAAAAATTGTGTCTCAATAGATGATCTTTCCAATAAGGCAAATCCCAGAAAATACTCTTCTTGTGCCAATTATGAAATACACCGACACCGTCAATAGGATCATTTCCATTACCCCCACAGTAAGGAGTCCGCTCCACACCAAAGTCTCTTAACTACTCCAATAAACTAATCCCATCTATCTTAGGAGGTGGAAAGTCAAACACTTTCTTATTCTTCGTAAACAATGGCCTAGACCAATGATACGGATGATCACTCGATAGAAACCTTCTATGACAATCAAACCAACACGTTTTTCTTTTATGCTGTAATTGGAATACATCGGTGTTATCTTGGCAATACGGATACCATAAACTTCCATGGGTTATCCATCCAGACAATATACCATATGCTGGAAAATCGCTAATCATCCACATTAGAACCGCACACATCTTAAAATTCTCTTGGCAAGAAACATTATACGTTTCGACACCATGATCCCAAAGCATTTGTAACTCATATATCAACACCTGGAGGAATATATCAAGAGATTTCTTCAGATGCTCAGGACCTGGAACAAGAATGGAGAGGAACAAAAACTCTCTACCCATTCACAAAGATGAAGGCAAATTATACGGTGTAACAATAACAGGCCACAACAAGTACTGTTTTCTATGCTTTCGAAATGGGTTGAATCCATCTGTACATAGCCAAAGGTACACATTTCTCCGCTCTGATGCAAAATCTGGATACAATGAATGAAAATGCTTCCATGCTTTTGCGACTAAAGGATGTGTAATCTCTCCATCTTGACAATGCTGAGCATACCATCTCATTGGTTCTGCCATTGATATAACATTTTCAACCTTTTCATTAATGGTAAATACCACATCCATTTAAATGGAATCGGAACTCTGCCGCCAGCTTCCTGATATTGCAGTTTACGAAAAAAACATCTATTGCGGTTTTCATTTTCTCTCCAATATATCATACAATTGTCGATGCTAACATCTATAACTTGATATGGCATCTATCATACAAGTTTTTGTACCTTGTAATATGATGCTGGTGAAAGATTATCTTCAAAAAAAATATCTTTCAGAAAATCTGCTATCGCATCGACATATTCCTCTGCCAAATTGAAGTTTGTCTTTATAGTCATCATTCTACTAGCAGATGATAATGGTGAATGGCCTTCTCTACAGCCGCTATATAATGGCTGCTTCGCTGCATCTAACATATCAAAAAACCAGCGAGCTTCTGAATTAGGTTCTTCAACCCTATCTCTATCATCACTAACTGACTGGATATTCTCCCTAAATGAATCATTCACCATCTCAATTGTTCCTACACCGACATCTACTTCCACTCGTTCTCCTAATCTATCAGCAATATATGGTTCGCTAGTACTACCATACTCAAAGAATATTTCCCCGTGTAAATACGAAATCTTGTACCCCGACATAAACCCATTGCCATTCAAGTGATGCCAAACTAACTCTACCTTAATATTACCAGAATTCTGGCAAAGCGAATAAGAACATTTCAACTTACCACTTGTTTTGGTTCATGGTTGATTTTCCGCCACTTCCATGAATTCGTATATGCCTTGGGTATACTCGTCATTCAATAAGTTTGACTCCGGATTCCTCATTTCTCCATCCATCCATGATCGAAAATTATTTGAAGAAAATATTTTGAAGAAGATAATTTGGAAAAAGGTATTATAGAAAGAGTTTGTAATTGTGAATAAATGGAGACTAATGGGAACATATATATTGAATTGCAGGGTGTTGGAATTCTGTCGGAAATTCGTCGGAAAATAACGGCTCTGACAATGGCTACTACAACGGTAACATCAGCGTTCTTAATTTCCGATGGATTTCCAAAGGATGTATGTTTTCTGAAATTTTTTGGGAATCCGTCGGTTAGCCGTCGAAAAATTCGTTTGATTGCGGTTAGCTTTCTTGTGGTAAATGCTCTAAAATGTCCAATTAATATAAATTGTGTGTAGATCTGTAAAAAAGTCTAATAGGACTCTAAAGACACATAAACGACTCGATTATGTACATATCATGGATTAAAACCCATAAAAACCAGGAAATTTTCCTACCTTTCCTCTAAAGAAAGTCATCTCATCTTTTCTCTTTTTTTTTTTTTTGAATAAAGGAGAGGCGTAACATTACTTTTTACACAAGTTGTCTGTTTTCAAGTATGACCTAGGAGTCAAGCTCTATGAACATCAATCACATCAATAAGGTAAAAAGGAAAAATCAGAAATTAGCTCAGGCTTTAGTGGATTTCTGCTGGAAATGTGGATGTCTCCAATCAACTGGTCAGCCTTTGGTTTTTCCAGTACTTACTTAAGTTTCTGCAAATGTGGCGGTTTCCTCGAAAAATCATAGTTTCATACAAAAATTTTGACTCAATAAAAACAGACTCGACTGACTCTAAGAAAATAAAAGATAATGTTATTAACTACCTTCCCTAGAATTAAACAAAAATTTCCCCAATGTTATAGAAGCATAAGTTTAGTTAAAAAGTAAAGAAAACTTAGAGAAAAAAAGGAAAAATGAATGTTACCTAGTTGATGTCCCTATGTCGACCGACACATAGCCTAGTGTTGATCAACACAAGCATAAATAAAAAAAAGTTGATTAGTGTGAGTGGTAGTGTCGATCGACACGCATGGTGATGTGGATCGACACTACCCATATGCATCAACATGGATTTTTGGAAACGGTTAGAACTGTAACCTGTAAGCTATGAAGAACACTCATATCCAATCAGTAGAAACAATCAACATAACATCATAATCAATTTCTAAAGTTGAAGGACTAATCTAAGACGCAACAAAAACATAAAAAATGACTCAAGGTAAAAGAAAAACAAAGAAGAAAAATAAAAGAAAAGAAAAGTAAAAACGGAAAGTTTGAGAAAGAAACAAATCCTCCTCCTCATCTTCCCAAGCAGCTACCGGTCTGAGTCCTCGTCATTAGCATAAGTTGCAGCTATAGTGGTGGGTTCGGGAGTAGGTAAGGGAAGACGTCTGTGAGTCTGGGGGAGTGGGACGTGTACAATTGACACTAGCAGCTATCATCTTCCACATCTGACGCATAGTGTTAACTATATATCTCCGGAAAGTAGGATCATACTCATCGTAGCCTGCAGGAGGCTCCGGGAATGTCAAATCAGGAAGTGGACCACTAGCACAGTCATCAACCAACTCATCTTCTATAGTAGACGATGCAGCACTGGAGGAAGCTCCGTTACCGAGCTTGCCACGCTGGAGTGAGTGATATATGATGATTTTGGCCCATATTTACTAATGTTTTCTAGTCCTTTTTAGTGTCTTTAGAGTCGTTTTTGAGTCATATCATGTCAGAAGGAAGTCTTGGAGTATAGATTGGATGAACTGGAGCTGTTGGAGCTTTTGGAGAAAAAAGAAGCGGATTCGCAACAAAAAGAGCATAATTCACAAGGAGCACATGCTCTGGTCTCGGAAGCACATGCTCCGCCGCCAGAGAAAATAAGGAACTCGACTTGACCTAATTTTTGGCTGATTTAAATAGGTCAAGCCGCTTCCACAGAAAACACGTTTTACCTTGGGGCTAACTTCAACGCTACTTGGAGATTCTCTCCTTCTCCTCTTTGCTCTCCATCGCCTAGCTACTCCTTTCATCTTCTTTTATTTTTCAATTGTAAGACTTGGACATCATCCATTACTTTGTTTGAGAAGAATTCTGAACGTTATTTTATTTTATTGTTGTGTTTTGTTCTTCCATGTCTCAGTAGTCCATTAACTAGATCAGGGTTTTCAAAGGTATTCATGAGTTGATAAATTAAGCACAAATAGGATACATAAATATATATTGTCTTCGCTTCTAGTTGAATTTAATGCTTAGATTAAACTGATCACTTAGTCTATGATTTCAGGTTAAACTTATTCATGAGAGTGCTCTAGGTTGCTAGAAAAGACATTGCTGAGCAATCAGTCCGTAGCCAACGAGAGTTGATGCTACAGCTGAGTGTGAAACATATTGAACTCATTCGTTAATGCTTGTCTGCATCTCTAGATCCAAACGAGAGTTTAGGTATTTAGGTTGCTAGATAAAGTTGTCGACGCCACGAGAGTGGGTCGGACTTATTTTTATGTTTGAATTCTGGAGCTGTGCTGAATTATATCCTGAATAGTTGCTAAACGTTTCATCTCTGAATCACCGGCGAAATACCTTGATCTAGTGCTTTTCTTTACTGAATTTTACACCGTTTTATTTACTTGCAATTCTGTTATGAAAACCAATCACATACTTTTGTCTTAGCTTTATTTTAAAATCTCATAAAGTCATAGTGTAACCTTGGTCTCTGTGGATTCGATCCCATTTATACTACTGCGATTGTCTGTGCACTTGCAGAATTTATTTGGGTTAAAACATTGTGTATCACTGAGCGAAAGAGTCGACGATCGGGCTGGAAACTCAGTCGCGATGCATCATCATCTGTAATAGATATAAATTTTGGCAGTGGGAGTTGAATACTCTAGTCATGATCCTTTGCATCAGTGAAAAGCTAATGAAGACCGGGTTTCATCCACGTAGCGCTTTTCAGATGGTCCTGGTCCATGAGCAACCGATTAGTGTTGATTGTGTTGTTGCTCTTCACGACCTCAAAGAGCCTAAAAATCGGAGTCAAGACACTCCCGATGCCCTAAAACTTCTTCCCAAAAAACGCTTGTCTTAAGTGTGCAGAGATTGTTAGCAAAAACGGCTTCCATGTTGAAGTTATTGCACAACTCTTTCCATTCCCAAATATTCTCAGGGATGATATGTCCAATCTTGTGATAGAAAAATATGAGCTCAGTCTTCTGCATTTTACTGTGTTCAGCTTTGCAGAGGATGGTGATACCTCACGACCGGATGTCTAACCTCTATCGGTTTGCTCTCCTTCGAATAATAAACTCCCGTTACCAAAGAAGGACCAAAAGGTCTAGATGTCATGCCACTCGGGGTAAGAACTGCTCTGATAGGATCCTTCTTGCACTACCTTTACACGCTCATTGGTGTAGGAAACGTGTCATGTAGAGTTCGATGAATGGGGTGGTGGGGAAGGTGAAGAGTTCGGTGAATGGGGCGGTGAAGGTGACAGTGGAGGCAGGTGTGAGCTGGATGCACTGCCTTGTTGCTTGTGGGATTTCTTTGGTCGCTTAGGAGGCATCTGCATCGAAAAACACAAGAAACGGGAAATCCTGAAAGTTTAGACAAAACACGAATTTCACACAAAGGCAAAGTTAAGTGCTAATCTTCACAAGCAGGAGCCCATAGCATCAAATTCAATGTCAATCCAAGTAATATTGTTCCAATTTTCGTTCTTATACTAACCACAAGTTCACTCCGTCACCAAACCAAAGAATTGACAAAAGCTCACAAATTGTCTAAGGAATCACATACCCAAGCTATATCTTGCCTCTAACAACTTAAATAAATGTGATTTAGCTAATAGATTAAGCTAAAAAGACAAAAATTGTAGATCCAACCTTTATGACTCAAAACAAAAATTGGAAGATTTGAAGAACATACCTTGGGAATTGTATTGAATGGATCCTAGATACGGATTAAGCACAAAAATTCAATGAATTTAGCATTTTGAATCATCCAAATCGGTTGGAAATAGAGGAATTTCGAGTTTCCGATGGGGTTCGTGAAAGGGAAGTGGGGAGGAAGAAGAAGAAGGACAATTTATAAAACTTACCTTGTGGGGGGGGGGGGGGGGGGGGGTGTCGATCGACACCAACACCTGGATACGGACCCCTCTTCTTTTTTCTAATGGTGTCGATCGACACCGACCCTTATGGTCGACAAGAAGTTCCGGCTTTTGCTTTTCATCACCCTAAACATACTAAAACGAAAACAAAACTAAAACAAGACTCAAAATTAGCATATACACACACTTATCAGTGGGTTGCTTCCCACTCAACACTTTTTTAACATCATGAGTTTGTCTGAATTGCGGTCAGGCAGCGGGTGTATCCTTTAAAGACACAACTCCATAGACGTTCTCTTCAGGTAGGAAAGTATCGATCTGGATTTCGTCGTCAACTCTGATTCTTGATAGATGATCAGTGAGTTCATTCTCAACTCTTTTCTTGTCATGTACCTCAATATCAAACTCCTGAAGAATTAAAATCCATCGAAGCAACTTCAGTTTTGCATCCTTTTTCTGCATGAAGTACTTCAGAGCTGAATGGTCTATATGTACTATCACTTTAAAACAAACCAAGTATTGTTGAAACTTTTCAAACGCGAACATTACAGCCAACAACTCCTTCTCGGTAGTTGCATAATTCCTTTGCGCGTCATAGAGTGTTCGGCTGGCATAGTAAATTGCATGAAGTTTCTTTGCTCCAACTGAAAAGTCGCTGGCATGACACATCACCTCTAAAGGTAAATCCTAGTCTGGTGATTGCACTGTTGGAGCGTTAACCACTGCTTGCTTAATCTGCTCAAAAACCGAACGAAATTCAGCATTGAACTCAAACTTCACGTCTTTACATAGCAAAGCAGTCAATGGTCTGGCAATTTTGCTGAAATCTTTGATGAAATCTGGTGCCTGCAAACTTGTCATAACCTTAATTTTTGCCCCGTCAACCTTAATTCCGTCTTGCTAAACTCTATGCCCAAGAACAATACCATCTGTGACCATAAAATGGCACTTCTCCCAATTCAAAACCAAGTGCTTCTCTTCTTATCTAGCAAACACCTTGCACATATTATCCAAACACTCATGATAAGATAATCTATAGACTGAGAAGTCATCCATGAATATTTCCATGTAATCCTCAATCAAATCTGTGAATATAGACAGAATACATCACTGAAATGTTGCAGGAGCATTACATAGTCCAAACGGCATTTTGCGGTACACCAAAGTTCCATAGGGACATGTAAATATGGTCTTCTCCTGATCATCAGGATGGATAGGAATCTGGAAGAAACCTAGTATCCATCTAGGAAGCTAACCTCTTGAGCATTTGATCAATGAACGGTAACGGGAAGTGATCTTTCCTTGTTACAGCATTCAGCTTCCTGTAATCAATACACATCCTGTGTCCAGTCCGCATAGCAATCAACTCATTCTTCTCATTCTTAACCACTCTGACTTCTCCTTTCTTAGGAACCGCATGCACTGGACTAACCTAATCATTGTCTGAGATAGGATAGATTATCCCAGCATCTAGGAGTTTCAAGATCTCCTTTTTAACCAACGTCTTTCAGATTCAGATTAAGCCTCCTCTGATGCTCAATCGATGACTGTATCTCATCCTCGAGATGGATCTAATGCATGCAAAAGTCCGAAGAGATACCTGAAGTATCATCAAGAAAATAGTCAAGAGCTTTGCAATATTTACGCAGCTTGCTTAGTCGTAAAGTGAGCTCTGCTTTGTTTAAAGAAGCATTAACAATGACAGGATAAGTAGAATTCGGTCTGAGAAACGCATACCTTAGCCTGGCAGGGAGCTGTTTAAGATCAATCTTTAGAGTTTTTTCCTCGCTCTAATCACTCAATTTCGCGGTTTTCTTTGGATTACCAACAAGTTCTCCCTGAATGACCAACTGCATCATGCTCTCACTAGCATCCATCATCTTGACATACCCAGCAGCAATGTCATCTAGATGCTTTACTCCCTGCGTTGAACTGAGTAAAATTCTCTACAGAGGATCTTCAGGATGCATCTCGTGGAAGATCTCCTCTATGAGATTACTAAGAGTATCCATGTAGAATTGACGCAAAGTCAATGAAATATCGATCTTGCCGTCTTGGAGGAACTTTGGACCAGCTATAATAAGGGCCATCAAATTTGTGCTTCAAAAGTTTTGAAATTTTACGCGTTATCCGCCCCTCATCTCGACCAAACCTACAAAATTTTAATCATTACGTTAGTAGCAACTAAAGTAAGATGCTAACTTAAAAAAAAAAAAATTTAAAGGCTTACCAAGTAGTCCCTTCTACCAAGTCGGGATTCAAAATAGGCAAATACATCCTCTTCCTGGAGTTCGCAAAAGATCCTCTAACGTCATATGCTCAACCTCCCCCATAGGTCCAGGAGCCGGCTCCTCTTCTGGTTCTTCTTGCATAGCCTCTGGAATAGGACGTTCATGTATAGGAGATTGTGCACTATGTGATGGCTGTGTCACTTGTTCATTGATCCGTGATGACCTACTAATAGGGACTTTGGATCTCTGTTGGGGAGGCACAAAAGAAACGGATGCTCTAGACGTCGAAGGTTGCATGTTGGTACCATGAGAAGAACCGGATCTCACACCTCCACCACGGCCTCGGAAGCTTCTAGCACCGGATGTCATCTGTTTAAAAAACAAAAATAAAAAGATCAAGATAACATGCCCCAATAATCATATATTTAAAAAAAAATTAAAGCTAAATAGTATTCCGTCATTAAGAAATGGAAAATATGGTTTGTGCTAGTGCCGTCACTTATAGATGTGATGTCAAATTAATAGAGATGTATAACATTCGCAAATCTGTTGCTTAA
This sequence comes from Cardamine occulta, assembly GCA_028015245.1. Classification (NCBI taxonomy): domain Eukaryota; kingdom Viridiplantae; phylum Streptophyta; class Magnoliopsida; order Brassicales; family Brassicaceae; genus Cardamine; species Cardamine occulta. Next base: position 7,501,305 of record CM051365.1, read on the forward strand.
AATGTTCTATTCAAAAAAGGAACAGATTTATAAATCATTAAATAACCAATTTGATTCCCTAAATAATGAGATCATATTTAGTAAATAATAGGTACAATTAAGAAATATAAGATGTCTAGAAACAATATTATGAATTTATGATTTAAAGAGAAATATAATTGAATAGTTTCTTTTATATTTTCTTAATGATTAAATACATTGAAAGACATAATTTTAGATTATTAATTTAGAAATTATTCCTACAAGATAATTGTTTAATGATAATCAGAACAAGTGATGTTATCACTAAGTTGGGAGCACGATAAGGAAAAGGCCGAAGATTACCTGAGATATGTGCTCTGCTGCAGCGACCGTTGGCTTAACAACTTCCCAATTCGCTATGACACCTCCGTATTGGGGACACTCCCGTCACCCTGGTGACACACCCACGAAAGAGAGGAACCTACGTAATGTTATAGCAACTTAGATACAAGAGAAAGAGAGGAACCTACGAAATTCTCTCAAAATCATTAGAAATCAACAAAGTTAAACACACCAAAACCTTCTAAACCCTTTGACTTTGTTAAGGTGTACGAAGTAGCAATGACTACTAACAACACAAAATCAAGAGAGGATCGTTTTGTATTTGTGAATAGAAACATCAGATATACAAAGGCGTGAATACTAGAGCCACATCCAAAACCGATACACAAAACCTTAACTACAACACTCGTAATATCTCACTTAAACACAATGAGATCGATAAAATGTAAGCCTCTCTATCACAGCACATTTCATAAATTGTGAATCAAAACATCAGAATGTTCAAATCTTCTCGCAAGATAACCAAATAAATAAACAAATTACGCGATAGATAAGATAAGCCGAAACCATAGAAGAGAAGAAATTTAAAAATGGGATACCTGCAAGAGATAGAACGAGAGCGGGGGGAGAAGAGTGGATAGAGGCGGTTAAGCGAAAGCGGATGGAGAAGTAGATCGGAGACGGCGAGGATTGAGGGAGTAGAGGAGATGGGAAATCTGCCCAAGGTTGAAGAAGGGATGCACGGAATCTGCGCTTGGTCTGGGGAACAAGAAGTGGAGGAGGAGGCGGTTGGGGAGAGGATGTTCAGCGATCGCGGTGGAGGATTATATCGGATACGGCGAGGCTTGAAGGAGTCGACATCGATGTGGGGCTGTTTCTTTTTTGGTTTTAGGGTTAGAAAAAATGAAATAAACAAAAATTTTAATGTTCCTAAGTATATTTTAGGCCAGAAGGGAAAAGAAAAAAGACTTGGCAGAATTTGCAATAATTGGGCATCGAACTAAGGGTGTGTAATACATACTCGGGTGTCTTCACATCAGGCTGCTATGTAGTTTTGTACAAAGTAAGACCGAAATTATATATATTAGGACAGGGCGGAGTCAGATAATTAGGGAATGAGATTAGTCGCATATTAGTCGCAAACTTAAGCGACTAATATGCGACTAATCTCATAATATTACAGAAATAATTTATAAAATCTATATATTTAACGATGCAGTCGCCTTTTAGTCACTAAATTTAGCGACTAAATAGCGACTACACGATTTATATAAACAGAAAATATATATTATACGATGCAGTCGCATAATAGTCACTTATATATGCGACTAAATAGCGACTACAAGATTTTTATTATAAGATATCATATATTAAACGACGCAGTCGCAAAATAGTCACTTATATATGCGACTAAATAGCGACTACATGATTTTTATTATAAGATAGTATATATTAAATGTTGCGGTCGCAAAATAGTCACTTATATATGCGACTAAATAGCGACTACATTATTTTTATTATAAGATAGTAAATATTATATGACGCAGTCGCCTAATAGTCACTTATATATGCGACTAAAAGGCGACTACATGATTTTTATTATAAGATATTATATATTAAACGATGCAGTCGCAAAATAGTCACTTATATATGCGACTAAAAGGCGACTATTTAATTTTTATTATTAGATATTATATATTAAACGACGCAGTCGCAAAATAGTCACTTATATATGCGACTAAAAGGCGACTACACGATTTTTATTATTAGATATTATATATTAAACGCCGCAGTCGCATAATAGTCACTTATAAGTGTGACTAAAAGGCGACTACATGATTTTTATTATAAGATAGTATGTATTAAACGATGCAGTCGCAAAATAGTCACAAAATTAAGTGACTTCATAGCGACTACACGATATATATGCGGAAATAATTTAGTAAATTTATTTAATATACACTGCAGTCACCTTTTAGTCACTAACTATATATTATACGTTGCAGTCGCTTTATAGTCGTAAAATTTAGTGTTTAGTTTATAATTAGAGATTTTACCCCTACTGCATTTTAGATTATGTTATGAATTAAAAATCTTTTTTAAAAATGGTTACAATGTTGTTATTTACCGAAGTAATTATATTATTTAACTAATATAATTAATATTACAAGTGTCCTACAGTATCTACCAACGTAAATACGTATCTCTTTATACATTATATCATTCCATTTATTTGGTTCTATTAGGTTCATTATTAACTACATAATCTTGCGAAACCATAAATTATACCCATATTTAATGTACTTCTAGAAATGAGGATCTCGCAAAAAAAAGACCCTAGATTAAATAACATAATTTATTTAAAAGTTATTATGTATAAGACATAACTTAAAAACAAGTAAATCTTCACTAAACCGCAAAATTTAATGTTTTAATTTTAATTTTTGTTTTTAACCCAAATGCATTTTATTTAATGTTAAGAATTATTATTTTTTTGTAATTAGGTAACATTGTTGTTACTTACCAAGGTATTTTTATAATTTAACCAATCTAAATTAATACTATATAGAGGCATATATGAGTGTTATACACTATCTTTCAACATATAAAAATATATAATGACACATTTAATCATTATATTTATTCGGTTCTATTCTCTTAAATATTTACTATAGATTCTTAGGAAACCATAAATTATACCAATATCTTTTGTACTTATATAAATGAGGCATTCACAACAAAAAGATCCTTGACTAATTTATTTAAAAACTTTTAAGTATATGACATAACTTAAAAATCAATAAAATAGAAATTCAATCACCACTTTCATTATCCTCATCTTCAGATGTCGATACTTGTATTAAAAATTCATCGTCATATTCAGCATCCCCGACTTCTAAACCAAGAAATGTAGTTGCGTTTGATCCATCTACTAACGTTGGGACTAGAAGATCTTCAATTGTTGTAAATTCCACATCCCGATCATCTTCTTGTTGCATTAAGACGACCTCCTTTTCTTTTAACTTACCAATTAAGTTTGCCCTTGGGTTAACTTTAACAACAGTAAGCCACACATGTCTTTGTCGTCTTACGGACGGATAAGGTATATAACATACTTGATCCGCCTGAGATGATGGATTAATCATGATTATGTTATAAAAGAACATAACTCTGTTTGTTTAAATTGTATTTATAATTATAAATATATAATAATATTATAAGCATGAAACTAATTTCATACTTACCATGGATAAAAGGCTCGTATTTGCTATAATTGCATGTGGCAAGTACATCAACTATGCCTCCATTACTCTTTCTCGTGCCCTTTCCGATGGTTGGGTCATACCATTTACATTTAAACAAGGTGATCTTCAACGAAACTAATCCTATATACTCCAGTTGGACGATATCTGTCAAAATTCCATAAAAATCAGCTTCGTCGGTTGCATCCGAATAATTCTCGCCTCTAACACAAACACCATAGTTATAAGTTGACCTCCGTTGACCATGACGTTGTGTATGAAACAAATACCCTCTAGTAAAATATATTGGCCAAGTAGTCGCCTTGTAGTTGGGACCCTCAACTAACTCTTGCATCCAAGTAGGAAAAGGTTTGTTTTGCTAAAAGATACCTGATTTAACCTGCGATTAATAGCTAAACCACTTTAATATCTCCAAAAGAATAGATGTTAAAAGTTTAAAGGGATTAACTTAAACATAATTCAACCATACATATTCTTTAATCCATATTGGAAATTCTGAATCCTTTTTACTAAACACTTCGGTGTCTGAAAGGTGTGGATATGAAGAGCGTATCTCATTCTCGAAGAAGCTGTAAATATAACATGTTAAAGGTTAACATTCATATATTTTCATTTTTTTAATAACATTGAAGTCTTTAATATATGTTACCTTTCGAATGGGCGAAAATATTCACAATTTCGCAATATATAAGCATGTGCACACGGATAGTCTTCGCCTGACAACCAAATTTCCTTCGCTTTCCCCTTTGGACGTCCAATATGGCTGAACATATCAAGTACCCCTACGACAGGGTAATTTACCACATCACCTTCTTCGAATCTTGTATTCCTTCGCATATAACCATAAATACACATTAATATTTATATTCAAAAGTAAACAAAAAAAATATCTTTTTAATTTTACCTCAGCTTCGTTGTTATGTTAGCAGCAAAGTAGTGCTCCGAGAAATACGATATTTCTTCATTTACATAAGATTGCACAATCGAGCCGGCTGCATATCGTTTGTTCTTTGCCTTGCTTTTCAACTCTTTGAAAAACCTTTCGAAAGGATACATATCCTCCTGTATTGAACAGGTCCTCCTAGTTCAGCTTCAGGGGGAAGGTGTATAGGAAGGTGCTCCATAAGGCCGAAGAACGATAGTGAAAATATCTTCTCTAAGTTGCATAATATTATAGCAATATTTTTTTTCATTAATTGGACACGATGTTGGTTCAATGATCTGGCACATAAGTCTCTGAAAAACAAACTTATCCCAGCATAAATACAAATGTCAGATATCTAATTATTATATTACTTGGCCTTTAAAAAATTAAAATTTGATATCATACCTTATATTACTTGGTGGACATTCCGAGGGAGAAGTTCTCTCATTATGAAAGGAAGTAGTCTCTCCATGAATACATGACAGTCATGGCTTTTCATGCCTGAAAACTTACCTCCTTCTATATCAGTGCATGTTGCTAAGTCTGCGGAGTAACCATCTGGAAATTTAACATGATGTTTAACACATGTTAAAATCTCTTCTTTCGCTTGAGGACTTAGTCTAAATATTGGGATAGGAGCCCTTCCATTGCTGTCAAGATGTAATTCTCTCCGAGAACAAAATAATTGTATATCCAATCGTGACTTAACATTGTCTTTCGATCGGTCTTGCGCATTCATCAATGTAAACATGATGTTGTCAAAAAAATTCTTCTCTATATGCATGACGTCAAGATTGTGCCGCAAGTTAAGATCTTTCCAATATGGTAACTCCCAAAAAATGCTTTCTTTGTGCTAATTGTGTGATCTACCATATCCAGCTCTTTTAGGATCGTGACCATTACCTCCACAGTTTGACGTTTTAGGAGGATTAATCTCCTTGATTCGATCGTACATCTCTGAACTTGTTGGGTAGCTCGGTGCATATTCATAAAGTGCATCTTTCCCCTTCAGAAAATCGGTTTTGTTCTTCCTTAACGGATGATCATGATGAAGAAATCTTCTGTGACAATCAAACCAACAAGATTTTCTACCATTTGGGAGCCAAAACGCCTTAGTTTGATCCATACATATTAGACATGATAATCTACCATGTGTCGCCCAACCTGACAACATACCATACGCAGGAAAATCGCTAATTGTCCATAGGAGAATGGCCTTCATGGTAAAATTTTGCTTTCTTGACACATCGTACGCCTCAACTCCAGTAAACCATAGTTCCTTTAACTCTTCGATTAGAGGCCGTAGGAAGACATCTAAACTTGAACGTGGATGATTTGGCCCAGAGTTCAAAATTGTTAGGAATATATATTCCTTTTTCATACACATTCTTGGGGGTAAGTTATATGGGGTCAAAATCACCGGCCATAACGAATGATTTCTAGACATACCGAATGGATTAAAACCATCTATGCATAAACCTAGGTATACATTCCTTGGTTCTGCAGCGAACTGTAGATGTTGTTGTTGAAAATGTTTCCACTCTGCACCATCTGATGGGTGACACATTTCACCCTCGATGGGTTGATGCTCAAAATGCCAGGACATTGAAGCTGCCGTTTGCTTGCTTTGATACATTCTCTTCAACCGATCCGCAATTGGTAAGTACCACATTTTACTAAATGGTATTTTCGTTCGTCCTTCGCTTGTCTTAAATCTTGGGTGTTGACAGAAGTTACATGCTTCCCATTTTTTATCTTCTCTCCAAAAAATCATACAATTGTTTATACAAACATCAATTGTGTAGAACGGCAAACCTAAATTTCTCATCAACTTTTCAGTTTCGTAGAAAGAGTTTGTCGCATGATTTCCTTCTGGTAAATACTCCGTGAATAATTCTGCCCAAGAATCAATACCCCCTCTCAGACATATTTTGTTCCGACTTGTTGGTCATGAACCTGGCGGCTAAAGAAAGTTGTGAGTGTCTTTCCTTACAACCCTCATACAAAAGAGTGTTTGCAGCTTCTAGCATGGTGAAAAATTATTGTGCTTCATTGTTTGGATGTTCTTCATACTGAGTAGCATTCTCATCATTGTTGTACCCAGTGTTACTAGGAAATGCATCATGGATCATTTCAATACAACTTGAATGGAAATTAGCGGCTCCACCTTCATAATCACTTTGACGAGATGTACCATGATGACCAATTTCACGGTTTGAACCTAGATCTACATTTATTTCTTCACCATATCTATGCCAAACATAATAGTTTAGCATAAACCCTCGACTCAATAAATGATTCCATATTTTTCGCGACCTAAGGAATTTGTCGTTCTTGCAATTGATTCAAGGACAGTAAAACATACCACCACTACTTTGCGTAATAAATTGCTGACTTGCAAAATTCATGAAAACTTCAACCCCCGCTAAAAACTCCGAACACAAGCTATTTGTTTGTGAATCGATCCGATTGTACATCCATGCGCGAGAATTTGGAGAATTGGAATATCCAGCCATTTTTTTGTTTAGTAAAATTGGAATTTATGTTGAAAGTTTCTCAAAATGGCAATGTATATATATATATATAAACCCTAAATGTGACCAAAATGCGACTATTAAGTGACTTTTTTGCGACTGTATAAGTAGTAGCTTTATTAGTGTACCTAATTATCGGTTCATATGAAACACATGTTATATACTATTATATATAACCACCTAAAATTTTCTACCAATTATATGAGACTAAAATGCGACTACACCATTAACTAAGAGACTAAAATGCGACTACACCAACTGCATGAGACTAAAATGCGACTACATCATTAACTAAGAGACTAAAATGCGACTACACCAACTGCATGAGACTAAAATGCGACTACAAGAACTATATGAGACTAAAAGGCGACTATTTTGGTAAAAAATGTGCAAAAACTTATAAATTTATTTCAAATAATATTTTTATAAGTGAATACTATTAAATTTGACTAAAACATTCGATCAATATACAACGACTTGTATGTATATCAACTAATAACAAACTACTACGTCAAATACATATAGTAGTCGCATTTATGTAGCAAAAGAGGCGATTTATTAGTAACTACTAACAAAAATTAAATATATTTTTTATTGTAGTTGCATTTTCGTACCTCAGTTTTCTACTAAAATGCGACTCTTTTCTGTAAGACTAAGAACGATTATCAAAGACTTATTATGATAATCGGATGAGTAAAATACCTTACAACTATTTAGCCTTCGATATCAATTTTTTTAAATGTGCCAAATTTTATATGTGAATGAAATATAATATTCTTTTAAAATATTCAAATGTGAGTGAATTCATCTGTTTTAAAATTTTAATTTATTAGTATTAGTTAATTGATTAGTTACTATATTTTATGATCCTCAAATATTTTATACAACCATTTATAAATCAGGTAAACTTAAAAAAATATTATATTAAACATTATTTTTATTTATTATACATCTTATTATTGTTACACGAGTAGGATACAAAATTAGATACTGATATTACATCATATATAAAACATAGAAGATTAACATTTTATTTATAGATCTCGTCTTCTGAATCTGGAACAATCGTTGACATACTTTCATCATCAACTAAGTTTTCATTAGCTGTGGGATCCGCCTCACCCAGTTCGTCGACCATTTTTTGAATCATTTGATTATACCCAATAACCTATAAAATAATTAATTATATTCTTACTTGGTACCACAATAAATGAACCACATTAATTATAATCAAATTTACCTTAACAATGTTCTTCAGTACTATGTTTAGGTTCATTGTGCTTCTGTTTAACTTACATACAGTTACCTATATATACGAATATTCAATTTTCATACAATGAAATATAAATTAAATTAATATTGTGAAATGGTGCTTAGTAATTATGAATTTGAACCGTTTACCTTTTTTAGAAGTAGCACTGAACCAACCTTTATACGTTGATTGAAATCATCATTCTCAAATACTTTCATGTGAATAGACGCACCCATTGTTCCTATTAGATCTTTCAACGTAACCAATGCATCACCATATTCGTTTTTATACATATTTTTAATCATAACCAAAACCTACAAAATTGATAAACGGGTTAGGCATAGGATATAACAATTTCTCTTTCAAATTTGCTGACCAGTATGTACATACCTTTTTAATTTTTGTCCACTTGTCGTTTGTACATTGAATTGAATTCAACGGTGTCCACTCTAGCCCTTTTTTTGTTAGGTATTGAACAGCTGATGTCCAACGTACCTCGTTGAAATCTGGGTCTCCCTCTTCAAGTAAATCGTTATAAAATATTTGAGTTGGTATTTGATTTTGGGGATCATAACTCGAACTCCCTTCATGATATTGTTTGCGTCTTCGTGCTAATTGAACATTTTGGAAAGACTCCGTGCCAGGAATTATAGGTTCAGCTCTGCCCAACTGAGGAAGGAGGTGACATGTAGAAGATGCATCTACAACATTAATGGAAGGCAAGGGACTCGATATTGGCTCGGTGTAAGAGCTTCCATTTTTGTACCAGCTCCAAAGAGATATATCTCTATCAGAATCATCATTTCCAGAGGAATTAGACATGATTAAGAAACAATTTTGTTGATTTCTAATAAATAAATTGAAAGATTGGATTAAAGGTATGATGTTTAAAACATCTAAAATGTTGTCCATATATAGTTAAACATGTGGATATAAATAAATCGGTTTTTGTAGTTTGGTACACCTACCTCCTCAATTATAACATACGGATATAAATCCAACAAAATTTTGCAATGAATATGCGACTACATGATATAAATGCCTATTTGAACGTTGCTGTCGCTTTTTAGTCACAAAATTTTGCGACGAAAATGCGACTACATGATATAAATGCCTTTCTACTATATATTTAACGTTGCAGTCGCCTTTGACTCACAAAATTTTGCAACGAAAATACGACTACATGATATAAATGCCTATCTACAGTATATTTAACGTTGCAGTCGCCTTTTAGTCGCAACATTTTGCGACGATAATGCGACTGCATGATAAAAATGCTATCTACTATATATTTAAATTTGCAGTCGCCTTTTAGTCACAAAATTTTGCGACTAAAATGCGACTACATGATATAAATGCATATCTGCTATATATTTAACTTTGCAGTCGCAAAATAGTCGCAAAACTTAGTGACTAAATAGCGACTATTATGTGACTTTTATAAAAATGGATGATATTAATTTAATAAAGCTATATATTATACACAGCAATCGCTATAGAGTCACTATATTTTGTGACTATTATGCGACTACACGATTTATTTGATTACCTACTATATTAGTCGCATAATAGTCATAAAATTTAGTGACTAAATAGCAATTATAAGAATAATATGATGCTATTGATTTAGTAAAGTTATTAATTGAGGTAACTACCCAAATTATTTTGTTATAAGTATGATATTCTTCATAAAATTGGTTAAACTTGTTAAGCCTTGCAAACACTATAATAGCTATATAACGATAAAAACTATCCAAAATTCATCGCCAAACTGATTCTCTTGTTCTTTAGGTATCGTAAATTCACTATTTAATTTTTTGATTTTAATTTTGTGACTTTGTTTCGTAACATTGTTGTTGTTTTTCGAAGTATTTATATTATTTATCTACTCTAAATTAATATTACGGGTCTTCTAGACTATATATCAACATACTAACATATAAAACAAACTTTATTAATAATAGAAAACACAATGACATGGTATTGATACCAAATGTCATACTTATTCATATTAAATATCTAATCCTTTTTATAAATGACTTCATGTTTTTGATTTCCAGGTATTGTTTAAACATGGATGAGTGTTTCTGTTCTTCAAAAAACAGTATGTTTTGTTTGTTTAGTTGTCTTTTAACATTTTGAAAACCGTATGTTTAGTATAATAAGTAATAAGAATCGTTATACAATCAACTACTCAAGAATATAATCTATGAATGCATGAACATTCTACTCAAGAAAATTATAGAAAACTTTGGAACTAACCTTCTCCATGTGGCCTTATTCATATTTTATCTCCAATTGGTTAAGACTAATCTTACCTGAACAAAAAAAAACCATTAGATGTTAAATTATTTGTTGATAGATTTTAATTTTAAACAAAATATTAAAGTCCCAACTTCAGCTGTTGTCTGTCCAACAACTATTGTACTGATCAACCTACATAGAAGGTATAATTTACTACAACAACACGCAAAGCCACAATTTTGACTCAGAACACATCAGACAGAAAAAAGCCGAAATAGCAGCAGAAAAATGAAAGAGAAAATATAAAAACATAGAAAATAGTTGTGTGTTTTGCAATCTAAAGCAGAAACATGTAGAATGCTTAAAGAGAGATATGGTCATGAAGCGAGTACTAATGTTGAAATGTAGATATCTATCAGCAAGAGGTACGAATTATTTAATCTAACATAAAGGTTATAATTAAGAAAGAACTGAGTCTTAAACGTTGCGCAATAAAGAAATTTCACACCTTCTCAGTCATAAAACAACTACGAAATAGAAGGGTATTATCAGCCTAAAATTCCTAAAAGTTGATGCAACACAAGAAGGAATAAAAATATAATTAGCTCACAAGGTTGCGAATGATTACAAATACACAAATGACAATTTAACCCCATCGTCTTCTTTGATGAACTATAGCAACCTACAATTCCACATGTTTTCTATGAAAACCCATAATACATTAATACTTATTTTACCCATCAGATCCTAAATTCATATACATATGGGTATCCGTTTGGATACTGGTATTACTCGATACTTGAAACATAATACATTAATGCTTTTGGTATTTTGGTATTTTCAGATATTTTAGCAAATTTCAGATATTTTGGTATTAATATTTTTATGGGTATGCATATTTTTGGGTATTTTTGGTATTTTCAGGTATGTTTTGGGTAAAATTTACCGATTTCGGGTATAACATTTCCCAAAATACACTAAAAAAAATTTAGGTTTACACGGGTAATATTTTCTTAGATCTGACCCGAACCCGATCTGAAATTCTATGATATTCATACGGGTACAAAACCTCTCTACCCGTAATATCTGAATCAGATTAGTTTCTACTCGAATACTAGAATATGCATGCCTACTAAACGGTATGAGTTTGAGTGTGAAATTATTTAAAAGTGGACAGATCCAACACGTTATGAATTTATATTAATTAAATAAATTTATCTTATAAATATAACTCCGCACGTAGTGTGGGTCCGAATCTAGTACATTTTTAAAAATAGTTATTAAAGATGATGAATAACTAATATAAAATAGTATAACTTTCTATTTATATTTTTGTTTTGGTTTTAACTAATTTTTCTGCTTTTGTTTTTGTTTTTGTTTTCGATTCTCTCCAATTATTTTTGTTCATTGTCTGCATATTTATAATATAAGTTTTTGCATATTAAATAATTATAGTGAATAATGTTAATAAATGTTTCTTTACATTTTCACAAGCAACGAAGAAGTGGTGGTGGTAGTGTCTTCTCAAATCTAAGGTAATTATTTATTCTTTTTTGTTTTAAGATGATAAGTAGGAGAATATTATTTTTTTTTTGATGAAAGTAGGAAAATATATTATCCAAGAATTCTTCGAAACCTTCATCCGGTATTCGGGTATATTTGAATTATCACTGATTTTTTTGGAAGATTATTGTGAAACTTTTTATGCAAACAAGGAACTCTTTCTTTTTTGTATTTTTTCTTCGTCACCAAAAATTATTTTTTGGTGGTGACTTAAAAGCATATTCGTTAAACATCTTAAATTAATTTCAAATATATGTTATTTTGTTATGTTTTTTGTTCATTTACTATTTTAATTCTACCCAATTATAACTAAACAAATATATCTTTTTGCTCACCATGATGTTTTCAAAAATGTATAACAAATCTTACCAAAAAACACAAATCTAATTAAATTCTCAATATTACAATATGTCAAAACCAACATTAATTTTGATCTTACTATAAATTCGAAAAATTAATTTTGATATAAATCTTAACTATCAAAATTTAAAATTCTTGTTCATGTTTTAAATATATTTTATTATTAAAAATATAATAAATAATATAAAAAATTTTGTAGTAAGCTAAAAATAATATTCTTTTCTAAGAATCCCTAAATTGGCACATTTTGATCTTCACAATAAATATCAAGTCATTCCATTCAAGAACACATACTTTTTTTTCTTCAAACTTTTATATTTATATTTTTTGTTTTGATTTTAACTAATACTAGGGATATATCCACGCAACGTGCGGGTTTTGTGTATAATAGTTTACTAAACAGAATTAACCAAATAAAACTTATAGTTAAACTAATTCTTTGTAAAAGAAAAACGTATCTTATAATTTAAGTCTAAACCTTGATAACATTAATTTATGTTTAAAAAAAAAACGCTAGTTCATCTTGTCACTTGGATGGACAGAATTACATACTCAACCCTTATCATCTCATAAATAGTCAAACTAGCAATGCAATCATATGCTATAAGCTTTTTCTTTTAGCGTTATTTACTACTGTTTGCATGTAACAGGATTGATTAATTTAAATCTCAATGAAGCGTAATAATTTTAAAACAACTGGCGCTAAGTATGTCTTTTATTGATGAGCATTAGAACCATCACATCACTTTCATAGCATCCAGCCTAGGATGTAACCGTTTCTTGGCTACGCTTGAGCTTGTGTTTTTGCAGTCATCTACTTGAGGATACCAGATTATCACTCATGTCAAGAAAATTTCAAACATTAATCTCATTGAATCATTATATATATGTCAAAGAGCTAAACTCATGATATAACCTTCATAGAGCGAACTTTCTTAAGAGAAGCATCTAGTTTCACTTATTCTAACTCGACATTCAGAGGTCTTAAATCCATCCCAAGAACATTTATGTACCAACAAATACACATACAATATACAAATATGGATTGATAACACATATAATTGTGTATATATATATATATAGAAAGAGAGATCCAACTTTGTTGACATCTAAAGTTATCATATCTATGCTTAAGCTTTAGATACTCTTTGTAGTTGTTGTGAAATTCCAAGAGAAACAAACACTTATATAAATATTTCTTAAGTTTTGGGAGCACCTCCAGTTCTTTGGCAGGTTTGTTGTTGATTCAATGGAGTAATAGCTACATTTTTGGAACTGGTCCAGTGTCTTGAGCATGCTGAAAGAAAATCACAAAAATATGTTAAGAACTCATCAAGAAGATCGTACAGTTTACTTAGGAGATTGTGTTTATCAAGAAAATTGAAACTAGAAACGAAGCAACACTTATAGCATCAACAAAAAGGTAAACTTGATCATCTATTCATCACCGAACATATTGAAACCACCATAGTCTTATTTATCTGATTCCTCAACCTCTTGCTTCTTCTCCTCTACCTTGGCAGCTCCAGCTGAAGCACCTCCACCTGCATCCGCCGCTACAGCAACAATAAACTTGCTAGGATCTTGCATTCCCAATTATGCCCACAGGGCCAGTCCAACGATATCGGTGGCACTAAGCGAGATTAAAAAAAATGACACAATATCGACATTTTTAATTTCAAATGAAACATACATAAGTTCTACTCTAAAGTAATGATAAAAAGATATATAAAACATAAAAACCAAATAGAAAAATAAACCAAGATATAAAATCATTAAAAAAAAAATACATAAGTCTAAATCAAAGAGTTAAACAAAACCTAAAACTAATACTAATTACCAAATAACTAAATATGATCCTTTTTGTATAACCCAAAAAAAATTATTACAAAAAAAATATGATATTTTGTTCAAAGTACAATGACCCATATTTTAAATAAAAGTCCAAGAAATCACCAACTAGTTTGATTTTTAGACTAACAACGATGTATCCACCATTAGTATGTCTCTCCTTATTGCTCATGCAGATTGCTACTCTTTCTCCACGGAGTAATCTGAATTCTATCATAAGAACCGCATGGTTAATGTAAAATTCAGCACATTCTCTCGGGCCAACATAAATCTGCATATCATCATTGCTTTCGGCTTGATGATACATATCCAACCCTTAAACAACTTCAACCCAGCAACTACAGGATATCCTGTCTTCAGTCTCTTCAACACCCAAATCCATCTTATAAGAACGCTCATTCAAAGAAGTCAAGCTCTATTTCGCTTCATCATCAGCAAGTATGAGAACGTAAGCAAACCCAGGGTTGACAACTTTTTCTTCAATGAATGCGAAGGCCAAGAAGCCGCTTATCTCATCCGCATCAAAAACATGGAGACCACTAACATAGAGAATTCAAAAATCATTCTTATATTTGGTAAAAAAAAAGGGATGTTGATATACCCTTTTCTTCTTCTTCACTTTCATCACATTCTCATACAGATTAAAGGTCTAAACACATTAAACAAATTAAGATTAAAATGAATTAAAAGAGATAAACTCAAAAAAAAAAAGAGATAAACATGTTGTTTAAGACTCAAATTAATGTAATTTCATGCTTTGCTAACTATCTGCTTTTATGTATATATCCTTCTTTAACTATGTTGTTTAAGACTTTTAATATTTTTTTTGAAACTCAAATTGCACAGAACTTACACTAAGGAAATGGTTGTCCCATAATAAATATGTTGAAAGAGTAAAATAAAACAAATTTGAGACGAATGAAATTCAACTCATTCTACTGCAAAATAGTAGATGAATTGAATAATATTTTTTAATATAATTTATTCATTTTTTCAATCTTCTTAGTTGAATGAATTGAAAGATTTTCCTACTCTTATCATCTCAATTAGTGAAAATTTATATAAATGGTTTATTCAACCAGTTTTATTCATCTAACTTGAGGTTGGTCCGGGCTACGCTCAGGTATATATTTGACAATAAACATATTTTTAAGTTTATTAATTTATGTTTTTAGAAAAATCATTTAAGTTCAAATTACAAAAAGTTGATTCGATTCATTATTCTATATTTGAATACTACATTCTTGCAAAATTATATTTGATTTTAAAATTTTAGTTTAGAAAAATAATTGGTAAGAAGATGTGTCTTGTACCTTTCATCTATGAATTTCACATGTATGAAAACATCTACAGTGTACTATAACATGTAATTATTATGTTATAATGATATCCATTTCTTCGACCAAAAAGAAAAGTTATCTATTTCATGCATTTTTGTTTGCCTCGATGATCATCACTATGTAGATGATATAAAAAGCAGCTTTATTGGTTGTAAGTTTTTTTTTGAAATTTTGGTTGTAAAAATTATAACACCACAAATTGAAGATTAAAATCATAAGCAAAATAAAATATAACATTGTTTTCTTTGTTTATCACGTTGACACACAATGCATTGTTAAAATCTACAACAACGAACAACTTTAAACATTTTTTCTCATTGAAAACAAAAGTGTTTTATGCTCTGTTTTATGCATATTTTTCGCTGAACGTCTACTTTTCCTGTGTACACAGTACATTGTAGACTTGTTTAGCATTTAATATTAACCAAGAATCAAAAACCATGATGCATACTATAGCTTAAATTGATCATTTGAGATATTCTTTAGCAGTTGTTAGTCTTTATTTATAAAAACAAAAAGATATTCTTTTGTAGCAGTTGTTAGTTTCCATTTTATAATAAACTATAAAATTGTTAATCTCCATTACATAACCATTCTATGTAAAAGAGGATTCTGGCCACTTTTTGTGCTATCTCTTTTTTATTTCATCCCTGAAGCCACTGACGTATTCATCTTATTAGTCGGTCTCTTCTCTAGGGTTCTAAATAAGTGATGAAATTTTGATAAGACCAAATGTTTCAAGTGATAGTTTTGATTATCATGTGTGCTTTCAAAGTTATTCTTGCATTCGAGGATTCTGGTCCCTTCTTGTGTTGAACCCCATTAGATAATTTTGGCAACATTTTAAAAGAAGCGGTGGAAGTAGTGTATGGCATGGAAACATTAGGGACGAGAATCAAGTTCTTCTGATTTTACATCAGCATCAATTGTTGTATCATCATCTTTTCCAAGACCCATTTTCTCCATTATCCAAGACCATAGTCCATAGGGCATCACTTTTCTTAATAACCTTTTGAAATACTGTTTCCAGGCCCAGCGTCTATACATTTAATCTTCTAATGGTGTGATTCTTAACTCAAAGAAAGGGGAAAAGAAAATGAATAAAAAAGTTATAATTAATTTTGAGACCAAACTTAAGAAAGAGTCATAATGAAACCAATCTTAACATGTAAAACATTCAAGAGCACAATCAATGATCATAATTTTGTAACTTGTTGGAATTCAGGAACTACAATTATCCCCGTCACAAATTGCAACATTTTTCTTTAATCAAAATTATGAGGGTTTTCTGCAAATAAACCATCAAACTTTATTTTTTTTGCAAGATTAACCCTCACCTGAAAGTTGTGCAAGTCAATCCTATGAACTCGAAAGTCACATGCAATATAACTATTGCGTATATTGCCGACGTGGCACCGTCATCTTCTGTTATGAAACTAACGGTAGTCTCAAAACAACATCGTTTTAGATAAACTACACGATGTTTTTGTTAGACAAAACAACATAATTTTTTGTGTTTTCATCAAAACAACATGATTTTTTGTTAAATACATCAAAACAACATAATTTTTTGTGATTTGTTGTTTTCATCAAAACAACATAGAAACTGTAGATCAACTCTTTTAATTCGCCAAATAAACTTGAGATGTTTATAATCACGTTAAAATAATAAAAAATTTGTTTAGATAGTCACATTAAAATAAACAAAGATCTATTTGAACAAATCACAAAATTTGCCAAATTAAATCCAAAATGTTTGTTTATCTGATCTAAGGATCAATCTAGAGTTTCTAAATCCTCTACTTCTTCCTTTAGATCTGTTTCGTCTTCCTCGTCTTTTGGCGCTCACTGTAAACGTTCCTCCGTCGTCGGTGACGGTGGCTCCGTCACACCCACTAGCATTCTCCCGGAAGTCTCCATCTTCCTTTAGATCTGCTTTGTCTTTCTTTAGATCTGCTTCGTCTTCCTCGCTTTGATTCCATTTTTGCAACTGTTTCACCCAAAGTAAAATCATCATCTGAACATAAAATTTCTTAATAAAGTAATTAATCTCTTCTCGTTGATCCATTTTGTTCCCATAAATTCCACATATCATATAACATATATCAAAAATTTGTAAATATGAGCCATTTTACAGAGCAAAGATTAAGAAGCTTACTGCTCGAATCACAAGGAGATCTTGATTTTTTTCTTTGATTTGATTTTCTCCTTTGGTATTAAATTCCCAGTCACTGGAGATCGAATTCGAAGAGAAGAAGTGCCGCCTGAGACCCAGATCTGTTTTGGAATAAATTTTTCCAATGACTCGAGATCTGTTTTCGATTACTGTCGGCGATCTGTTTGGAGATTTCCCCGGCGGTGTTGACAGTGTTGGCGGTGGTGAGGACGGCGGCGAGAGACAAGACGGAGTGGCAAACGACGGGAATGTAGATGGAGTTTGGAGAGAGGATGAGGACGACGCCGCCTCTCCGTATTCCGATTTCATGGTGTAGACAGTCGGCGACACGATCGACGGCTCTCCAGAGATCGGAGAAGCTTAAACGGTGGCCTGTGGCGGCGTCGATGAAGGCGGTGGTGCCACGGTGTGGTTGAGAAGAGATGAAAGTTGTGACGACATCGTTAACGGAAATTTCAAAGTAAGAGGAGTTCGTCGTCTTCGTCGATCTCTATGTCTCCAGCTTCATCTGCTTGTAGCTCATCGGTAATGGAGTGGGCTAGCAGTGCTGATGAGGCGGAGTACAGTGGAGGAGGATCTTCTGGTTCTGGCTCCAGCAATGGTCTTGGATGCTCTTTGTTAGTTTACGCTTGGATTAATATTTTGGGGGGAAAAAGGAAATTTTGATTACTTCTTGATTGTTATGGATTTTTCTTTGAAATTGATTCAATGATCTTGTATGTATTGGATGAACCCAGAATCGATGATGAGGAATGCAATAGATGATGATGAAATTGATGTAGAATCTCCACATGAATGTTACGTTTTGTAGCATGATGTCTAAATTTTGGAATTTGGAATTTGGAATGTGAGGGGCTTTAGCTTATGAATCTTGGTGTTTGTGTGAAGTTTCATCGTCATATCAAAACCCAGTTTTTTTCATTTTTCCTAATTTAAAAAATTAAATGTAAAACTAAAAATGAAAATCAGCAACATTTCTAGCAAAACATCATGTAGTTATTTTTACTCAAAACGACGTCGTCTAAAAAATTAAGTTAGTTTTCTAATCGCAGCTAACATGGCCACGTAAATGATATAAAAAGGAGTTATATTGCGAGTGATTTTGGAGTTGGTAGATTTGACTTGTACACAATTGAGGTGATGGTTAATCTTGCAAAAAAAATCAAGTTGGATGGTTTTTTTCACAAAACCCAAACTATGATCATTGATATGGTGATTAAAGGTGAATCAAAGATTATACTTTGAAATCTAATAGACTTTTAGTTTTATTTTGAAGGATATAAGAGATTGATTTATCAGATCTGGACATAAAAGATTGCTTAAGGAGATCTTCACAGAGATCTCACAGCGTCTTATTGCTTTAGGAGATCTGTAATGCTCTGTGCGGAGCCTCGACAGTGAAATAGATCTGAAGGCGTGGTGGTGAGAGGGCTTATGGCTGGGATGTCACCGGATGTCTCTCCTTGGAAATGCGGTTCTTGTTGGGGACGGCGGATCTGCAGATCCGGCTGAGTTTTTCTGGTGGTCTCAATAGCTTGCAGTTCTTTCTTTCTTTCTTTCCTCGTTCTGTTGTGTTAAGTTTTTTTTCCTCACTGGTTCATTTCCCGTTTTGTTACTAACTTTCGGGTCAAGAGCACCTAACCAAGCCCGTTCGGGATTATTGGGTAGGTTTTCATTTTCTTGGTTTGTAATACTTAACTAAAAATGGTGTTCTTATCAATCTATAAAAGCCTTACAATGAATAAGAGTAAAATTAGCAGAAAAAAATTTACCAAAACATAAATTATTTTATTTATTTAAATAAATAAAATACCAAAATAATAATCTTCAAATGAAATGAAAATTTCTAGCACTATATAATTAATTCATGTTATATGAATTTATATATTAAAAATAAGTGAAATTTACCTTCATTTTTTGTCAGATATGTGATCATTTTCTATCCGTAAACAAAAAAACTTACCTTTCATAAACTCAAAATATCAGAAAATATAAATTTTTGACCAATAATATTTTCATGAAATCTGTTTTTTTCCTTTTTAAAACTTACATTTTGTTTCTTTCAAAAATACCTAAAGTGATATATCTCTAAATCTTGTTTATATGGAAATTTTAAAATATTTAGGTAATGGTTTTCATAGAAAGAAAAAAAATCTTTTAAAGATGATAATATATAACATATTTCCTCACTTTTTCTAATTTTCATATTTTCTATAAACTAATTATAAAAATAAAATATATTAATTAGTCTTTTATAAATTTAAGTATTATACGGAAGTCCAGCTCATTTTTATTGAAAAAAATAATTGTATGGAAAAAGGTCGAAAAAGTAGAACATTTTCTTTTTTTTTTTTTGAATATTTTTTCCAAATAAGGGAAGGCATTTGTGATATAGTAACTTTTTGCGAGCTGGCAATCATACATGAAATCACTGTTTAAATTCTCATATTATTACGAATTGGTCATATGTGTTATATATATATATATATATATGTATGTGAGAGTTATGAGAATCCAACAAACTACATGAAGAAGTATTTCGACCAGTAACACCCAACGATTAGAAAACCTTGAGGTAACGATTTTTTTTTTTTTTTAATTTAAATTGTACATTATTTTCTCAATTTTATTATTATACTAAAAGTTTGAAAGTATATTGAATCTTTGACTAGTTGCCATTTTCGACCTCGATATACCGACCAATATCGTTTTGTCAGAATTGTCTTACTCCAATGAATTTCCGACCGATACATTGGTCAGAATTTCGTCTCTTTATTGTAATGGACAATTATTGTTTGCTAAAAGTTATGAGCATTTTTACTTAGGAGCATTCATATCAAGTATAGGATTTAGTAAGATTGAGTATTTCATAAAATTGATGCATAAGATATATATTTATCTAACTAATGTTGGGTTAATTATTTAAGATATAGTAGTTTAGATTGAGTATTAGTTATGATATAGTAGCTAAAATTCATATATATAGTCATCAATTTATTAGTTAATTTTTCTAAAGGGTTAACAATTTAATAATTTATTATTTATGATCGTTGTCTTAGCCCTCAAGTAAGAGAGAACAAGAAAGATAAGCTTATTGAATATCCGTTTTTATTCAAGTCCTTGTGTTGTATATATGATACATACTTATAATCCAGACACTGTTTCTTTCATTTTAGTTTTATGATTTTAATTGCTTATTTGATTTTTAGGTTGAGCAAGCTTTTTCAGATTATTTTCCTAAAGCAAAAGTCGTCATCTGCTTCACTCTCTCTGTAGACATGAGTTTATTGGTTTTAAACAGCAGGTATCTTCTAAATTTTCAACACATTCATTTTCATTATTTCTCTCTCTTTTTGTATTAGTAAGACTTACTTAGTGGCGGAGCTAGATATCATTTTTGACAGGGATAAAATTTTTTTAATAATATAAAACAAAAAATATAAATATATGAGATTCCTATTTGAGACCAAGTTTTTTTTTTGGAAATTGATCTAGTTGTTTACTTCAACTTAAAAATTAAAATTGAAAAAAACGAATGAATAAAAAAAACAGTTTAAGCATCAAAATATCTAAAATTACATATAATATCTTAGATTTTTCAATTAGAACATGATATATAGTACTAGCTTAATTTTAAAGTCATACTTGTTTTATTATCAAAATTAAATTCAATATAATGAGTTTTGTTGACAAAAAAATCCTAAATTTTTGTGTGAGTTCAAGTAATATTGTCTCTAATATAACAAAAATATTAGAAAAATAAACAAACATATTAACATAAAACTAAAGAAATATATCTGTACCTGAAAATAAACCTTAAATTAATATTTGAGCCTTAATATTTTATTGGTTTTATGTTCTGGTCAATGAAAATCATATTTGCTGTCTTATAGTAATGATACTTCGAGTAAAGAAGACGAAGACTTCTGCATTTGGGAGTAAGGTTAGTGTGCCTTAAATTATGAGACTGTAATTACATCTTCACAGTTGTAAGGTTCTAATAAAATTTAGGGTTCTCAACTACTCAGCTTGAAGAACTCCTCACAGCGACTATTGCAAGTGGCAACCTCAGAGAAGCCGTGAGACTACCCCCTGGCGAAGACATGAACGAGTGGTTGGCCATAAACAGTTAAGACACAATCATTATAATCCCTAATTACTCCATCCAAACTTGATTCTTAATTTGATTTTGTATGTTTTCTTTATGGTTTTTTAGCTGTAGATTTCTACAACCAAATCTACATTTTGTATGCCACCCTGGAAGAATTCTGCACCCCCACCACTTGCCCAATCATGAATGCTGGATCAAGGTAACACTCTTCTTCATTCTTGATCTTCTTATCCATCAAATCCAATTCTTTTTCTTCATGAAACTGTAATATATAGCTTAAGCCTAGTATCAATCTTTCTCGGTTTCAGATATGAGTATAGATGGGAAGATGGAATCACTATAGAGAAGTCTATAGTGGTTTCAGCTCCTAAATACGTTGAGTATCTCATGGATTGGATTGAAACTCAGATCGATGATGAAGCCATCTTTCCGCAAAAACCTGGTATGTATTGTGAAGTTCATTAATATGTAGATAATTTAAACATCTTTAAGTTTGTTTTAAGTTGTTGTTTTTTCTTCCTATTAAGGAGCACCATTCCCACCAAACTTTGAGAATTTCGTGAAGCAGATCCTGAAAAGGTTGTTTCGGGTATATGCACACATCTATTGTTCTCACATTCAGAAGGTTGTGAGGCTCGATGACGAAGCTCATCTCAATACTTGCTTCAAGCATTTTATTCTCTTCATATCTGTGAGTTGATGAACTCTTCTCTGGATCATGTTGAGTTCTTAGCAATGTTCTAATAGTTGATGGTTAAATTTTGTACACGAACTTGCAGGAGTACCAGTTGGTTGATAAGGAAGACTTGGATCCTCTTAAACATCTCGTTGAAAAGATTTTGAAACCATAGAAAACTCTTTATGTTGAGGGGAAAGAAAGGATTGAGTTATGGATTATGTTGAGGGCCAATTATCCAATAATTATCTTTTGGGTCAAATCCAAAACATGATCCAATTTCTAGAGTTTTCTTTGTAAACAATTAAGTTATCTTGCTATTTTCAAATTTAATAAGTAAATGTGATCAACATCACATCACAGAATTATGTCTTTAATGATGCCAAAAGTTTTTGTGTGTGATGTGGACTATGGACAAGCACAATCGTTTACTGACTTAATTCTTCAGAAACTACATGCTATTGTTTTTTGTTAGCCTTACGAAGAACTATTTGCCGTTTTATAGACACTATATTTTTTTTGGCCGAGAGCTCTTTCTCACAAACTATTTCGTAGAGCAGATACTGTATATACCAAGGATGTCTTGTTGTTGTGTAGAAGTAGTTAAGTTAAAGTGAAACTTGTTGAAAGTAAAACTACTTTGGATAAGTTTAAGTTTTGGGCCAATTATCCAATAATTATCTTTTGGGTCAAATCCAAAACATGATCCAATTTCTAGAGTTTTCTTTGGAAATATCAACATTTTCACCTTCTTAAAAAGTTGGAGAGAATTATAGAGAATAAATATCTAGATATTATCATGGAAAAATCTAGATAATTGTAATAAAATAATCTAAATATTAGACTAGAAAACTATCTGTTCCAACCAAATTCTAGTATATTGTGTGTTGTGTTTGGTTTTTACATTCCGGGGCAGATCCAGCAACAATTCTCAATGGGTGCACAACAGCTTCATGGAGGATTCAAACCTCTCACCTCAAAAAATTAATGGGTGCACTTTACCAAAGTGCCACTTTCATTTATTTGTCCTATGTAAAAATTCAATTAACTATATTTTACTGGGTGCACGTGCACTCACACCTAATAGTGTGGGTCCACCCCTGCTTACATTTAGGATTAGTACGAGAGTATTTGTTGTATAATTCTTCTTCAATGTCATGTGAGATTTTGCGATAAAAATGGAGAACTCAAAAGAACTAATATCCATTCCAAGAAAAGAAGTGTTTGATACAACAAACTATGGATATGGATAACCAAGTGTTAGCTCTACTGGAAAATTTCTAAGTGCAAAGCTTAGAGATCACATTTTCGAGTGACATTTGGGAGGATCACAGTTTCGAGTGACGCTTAATTAGGAGAGAACCATATTATATGCTCTGGTCTCTAGCCGGAGAGAATGTATGGGCTTAGGACTATAACTTTTTAACTATAGAAAAAAACTAAAAAAAACTATGGATATGGATATGGCAATCATACCAAAAATCAATAAGAATGCTTGGACTGCAGTGGAGTAAGTTTGGAAGATTAAAAAAATGGAAAGTGAAAGGAACTATGTTGTCAAACCAAATACTAAGTGGACTAATGATGCGATGAGTCCAGAGACGTTCAAAATTCAGTCAAAAGCTGTAGGTGTTATTGTTTTTAGCATCGAACATTAATCAATATAAATAGATACAAGGTTGCACTTTAAACATCAATCAAAACAAACTATAGTTTTTCCATTGCAACAACACTGAAACCAACAAATACATAAATAGCTAAATCAAAATCCATCCCAAAGAAAAGAATGAAATACTCCTCAGGAATGTGATGTTGCCCGATGGAAAAAAAAAAAACTGATCATTACAGAAACAGAATCTCATCCAAAGAAACATGGTCACAACTTTGCTAAGCCATTGATGGAGGGTTACAAAGGGATCAGGTTCTCTTATTCTACCCCTAAGTACTCTTTCATTACTTGGCTAACTACAAAGAATAGAATCGCAACGGGAGATAGGATGATAAATTGGAACCGAAATGAGGATACGAGATGATATTCTGTCAAAATCCAATGGGGACAAGGGAAAATCTTTTCTTTATATGCTCTTACTCATCAAAGGTATGGGAGGAACTAATGAGAGGGGTTCTTCTTGATAGGTTTTCAGCAAACTGGAGGGAGATTCTCAAGCTCATAAGTGACAACAATCTAGACAACACAAAAGCTTTTATACTCAGGTATGTATCCTAAAACACTAACCACTCGTTTTGGCGGGAAAACAAATGATAGAAGATATGGTGAACAACCATCATCGACGTAGAAACTGGTGAAAATGATTGACCAAAACATTCGAAACCGGTTAAGCACAATTAGAAGCGGAGGAGATTTGAGGTATGAAGGATTCGAATGTCGTTTGAAGCAAGACAACATCAAGGATAATAAAATTATTTGGAGTTGTGTTTGAAAACGAATGAAAAAGTATGCATTAAAATTTAACAAGCGTCATTTTTTCTTTGAATATAATTTAACAAAAATTCAAAAAAAAAAAAAAAAATCTCCTCAAGGAAGGACTGCATCAAACACATTTATGCCATTTTATGATTGACTGCCTTCTTCACGAGTAAGCAAGAAGCCGAAACTTGGGTTTTCGCAGATCAGTTGATGAGGTTCAATGTCGTTTACATCCACTTATTCCATTGACTTTGATATATCCTCCACCTTGAATGGAATGCTGTGTTTAGATTGATTCCATAGCGTCAGTTAAGAAATGGGAAGGGTACAAAGAGATTATACCACCACAAAAAATGAGATTCAGATAACCTTGAGTCATCTTCTAAAAGGAAAGCGCTTCGTATGGCATTTTGCAAGTCCTCTGTAATCATAACCTATGGTTTTGGAAAGAACACAACTAAGACCCTATCTAGATAAAAAAAAAAGAAAGCTTAGTTATTTACAAGTGAAGCATACATCTGAAGAAACACTATAAGTGCCATATTTGCCATCCGAGTACATTGTGCTGATTCTGTATAACTGCTGTATTGTTAGCACCTGAACCAGAAAAGCAACTTCAATGTTCATCTCATTGAAAAATATGACCTCAGGGATAGAAATTGACCCTTGTATAAGAGAGTAAATACCAAACAGAGTTCTCTTATTATTTCGTCTATGGTCAGTTTCTTCCTTTGAAGAATAACCTGAACAGAGAATCCGAACAATTAACTTGACATAAGCAAACAATGTAATGTGGAAGAGGCAAAGGCGTGACGAAAATGTGGCTAACTACATCAGTAGCTCTACACACCATTGTTTTAATTCAGCCAAACCTACTTCAACATACTTCCCATTTTTGAATGAGCAACACTCAAGACGTAGAAGAACACTGTACAAGTGAACATGCCCGTTCAAAAGCTGAAGATTAATGAAGGAGAATTTTTTGGTGAATATTTTGCTGACTAAGAAGAGTGTAACCTGTATCATGTAAACATATAATATAATCATCATTGCACTATAGATTTTCTCAATCGGTATCCGAAAACATGAAGTTTTACTCTCTTTTTTATATTTTTCTAATGGATCTTCAAGACTCGCATTGTTTGCTTTCATTAGATTCAGGTAACTTTAGGCTTTCCGACATGTCTTATACTCTAAATCGACAAAAGTATCACGGTGGATCAATGAATCGGTAAACACAAAACAGAGTGATCTGCTCTCATGAGCTGTGCTGACTCGTTGCAGACTGGATCAAATAAGAAACCAGTAAGATTCTATCTTATGCTTCTTGATTGAGAAAATGGTTAAATACATGTATATTGTGCTTAATTCTACTATCAAAAATTGGTTAAGTGCATGTTGTTGATTAAGGTTTGGTTAAGTGCATGTTGTTCTTGCTTCTACTATCAAAATTTGGTTAAAATTGCAAGGGTTTTAGATCACTTCCGATTTCGTTAATGGAAAAAACTAAGACCGAAATCTAATCTTAAAATGCACAAAAGGAAGAGAGAACTCTGTAAATATGACAGTTTGATCATCACTACCACCACCATCGATCTAACCAAATCCACATCGGAAGCACAAAAAGACTCAAACTTTACAATAAGAGTCGAAAAAGTCCAATACTTGTTTATTTCAGGGAAAACAAAACCAGAGCCGTGCTGTCAAGGAGGCCGTAGGCGATTTGAAAACGAAATATATACACTAAAAAACTATGCAATATAAATACTGAGTTTTATATGAGTAAAGAAGCAAGACTACGATAGCACGCATGCTGGTTTAATTCATTTACCAGAGGCTCAAACATCTCAGGAACTCTACTATTAGGATTTACCACTTGAAGTGTTGTTTCAAAGAGACAATCCCACAAGTAAATAAATAATTCTAGACTCTATAGCTTCCCTCCGGAACCCATTCGCCTCGGAAACACCCTTGAAAGACCCACATATCTCTACTTGCTTCTTCAGATTTTGGTTGAATTGTTCAAAAGCAGATGATATCGCTAGGTCACCATTTTTGAGAAACAATGTAAGAGTCAGAAAAAAAAAAAACAATAAGATGCAGGTTATCTAAATTTCGAAACGATTTTGGTTCAATGAATCGGTCAACATAAAGAAGAACCCTCGATCGTAACTTAAGTCGATATCAAATCCCAATTCGTAGAAAAATTAATTCATGAAAAGAGAAGGAACCATGCACTTACCTCATCTTTGTTCTCAGGAAAGGAAATGAAACACTTAATCCTTTTTCGAAAACAAAAATAATAAACATTTTCGATCAGCAGAAAACATACGCCGTATGGTTTTTTTGTTTGATATTTTTTTTTACTACATGTCAATTTTTTTTTTAGATTTTATTATATTGATTCATTAATCAAGATTTGTAGAGCTATTAAATATCTTCTTTTTTCCTTCTAATGCTTTATTAATTTGCAAAATCAATATCATTGTTTACATTTGGAATTAAAAACAAAGATATGATTGATAACAGGGCCGACCCACAATTTGAGTTTGGGGTGCACTCAGTAAAATATATATATTAAAATTTTTACATTAATTTTTGTAATGAAAGTAGCAATTTTTTTAATAGTGCACCCACTAAAAGATTGAGATGGCAGGTTAGCCTTTTTTGCACCCATTGATAGTTGGGCTAGATCCGCACACGCATTGTGTTCTCTTAAGAGACATGAAAATGTTATCGTAACAAAAATTAGTCGCCATTGCTCTATGACTTGAAGGAAATGTTGTAGCCGTAGGTTATGTATCTTGTTGTTGATGATGCGGATAATGGTGATATTATCTCCCTCGTATTCAACTCTTGGATACTCTAATCCCCATGCTGCTTGTAATTAATGCCCATAAAAGTGTAAAGCATTGTGATTCTTCTATAGAATGACATCCTTTGAATTTTCCCATGACAATGTAGGAAAATTCTGTTGTTATTGCATCTGATCTAACCCAGCCCTGATGAATGGTTACCATCATGATGTGAGGCATAATAGTTACATTTGATACATCCATCAATGTTGTCCGGTTTGCTTGATCACTTCTTCTGTCGAACCTTCTTCCCTTGTAACTAACCATTCTTTGGTAAACTCTTGAGATTTTCACAGTGTTTCCATCGTAATCTCAAAGGTACGTTAAATACCTTGTTAATTTTGACTTTACCATAGTCTCCACGTATAGAATCATCAAGGAACTAAGAATAGCACCACTAGGAATGCAAGTACTATTTCAATCTAGGCAAATTAAAGTTTGTGTTTTTTGGAAACCAATTTAAAATAAAAAAAGCAGGAAAGACTAAAAACTGATTGAAATTCAAATAAGAAAAGCGATGAGTATCGGAAATGGCAAGGACTTAGATGAGATAATGAATGTTTGATTATGCTAAGAACACATTAAGAACACTATGCTAGGCTTAGGATCACTATCTATAGTAATCAATTTTTATGGCATTAATCTCTACACTAATCAATAAATCATCAACAAATTCCGTTTGCAATTCAAAGACTAATGAGCATTAATAATCATGTCTAATCCAACCACTAATCACTCTAATCAACTAGTTCCATAGGCTAGGCATGAAAAACACATTATGTTCTTTCAAACATTTTATCAAACACCTTGTGGGCACTAAAATGCTAATGATCTAGATTTTCCAATTACAAGTTTAATCTACCATTACTAACAACCTAACTGAAGGATAACATAAGATCTAATCCTAAACATCATCATTAACTCACCAAATCATCCTAATCAACCAAACCCTAAACTCATCTAAAAGACTACTCACTCATAATCATGAAAACACAAATCAATTGGTTTGATAGATGATTACTCATGATTAAGAGAAGAATACATGAAAGATTAAAAAAAAGAAAGAGATTTAAACAAAGTATAAGTTTTTTAATTAGGTTTAGAGTATTTATAGCTAAATAAAAGGAAGTTGGTTCAATACATAACTAACTAACTGGGTAATTTAAGATTCAGCTTGAATTGGACCAGTTTAACAGCTTGAACTAGAACTTCAGATGCGTCACAGCGGTGTCATTATATTGTTGCAGCATCCCATTAGAGCCTTGTGGTTTCATCATCTCGCTGCAGCTCCTAGACCAATTTGCCAGGTATGTTTGTCAAATCTCCAGCGGTGTCGTCTTACCGCTAGATCATACCGCTCTTTACTAAATCCGTCATAACTCTGGAACCACAGCTCTGATTGCCTTTAAATAACCTCCATTAGAAAACTACCTCAATTTAATATAACTTCCATCATGGGTTCTGGATCTAAATCTCAAGGGAAGGTCTTCATCTGAGTTGTTCTTTGAGACACTTTGGATTAGTTCTTAATCATTATTTCTCTTATTTGCAGCCAAATGATCACTCTTGTTGCATAACTCAATCCAAAACCTACAAGACAATAATAAATGCAAACATATACTCCTAGAATTTAATTATGTAATGAAAAAACAATAAATCTAAAGATAAATGCAAACATATACTCCTAGAATTTAATTATCTAAATCTCAAGGGAAGATCTTCATCTGAGTTGTTCTTTGAGACACTTTGGATTAGTTTTTAAACATCATTTCTCTTATTTGCAACCAATATGATCACTCTTGTTGCATAACTCAATCCAAAACCTACAAGACAATAATAAATGCAAACATATACTCTTAGAATTTAATTATGTAATGAAAAAACAATAAATCTAAAGATAAAATCAACAATATGCTAAAAAGGCTACATATCATGTGTGTACTTAAGTTCTCAAACTTCTTGTTAAAATCGATGTACATCCCATTAACCTTAGCATTGATTTCAGTGGCAAACTTATTCTGTCATTCTAGAACTTGCTGGACCATTTGTTCAACCCTTTCTTGAGAAACAACATTCCCAAATTGTTGCTTCGACTGAGACCATGTATTACAATAACAAGCAGTCTTGTACTAAAATCCTTGCATAAAGTTCTGCTGAAGCTGAGTTGGGGCAAATTGTTTGCTATTGAATTTCCCATGTTGATTTGTGCATGGAGGATAGACATGATTGGCTGGGTTCTCCACATTTTTGCTTCTATAAGACAAATTAGGGTAATTTTGGAAGTTCGGATTGAATCTCCGATTCTGGAAATTACCTTGTCTTCCTATATAGTTAACCTCTTCAGTTTCCTCAGCCATTTCATCAATACCACAGTCTTGGTATTCCTGTTCTTTGCACAAATTCACAAAGCATCTATTGTTCCTTAAGCAGTATGTCGGTTAGCATTGAGCTACTCGATAGTCCTGTTACTAGCTACCCCTTTCTGTCTTCTATCGTAATCTCGACAATGGTTAGCATTGCTCGCAGGGCTGACCTTGAGCCCAAGCAAGCCAAGCTTGGGCTTGCAGCTTTTTTTAACTTTATATATCTAAGCAGCCTTTATTTTTACTAAAAAACGTTGATAGGCTGGTGGTAAGAGCATTCTCTCTTTATGTTGAGGTAATTGGGAGCGTTATAATAACAATTCTTTGTTTTTTTTACATTTTTCTTTAATAAACCTAATTATTATTTTTGCTTGCAGCCTTCTCATTTTCAGCGCCGACACTGATTGCTCGCTGCTAAGTTCTCTATCAGCTAAGTTGCTTCTTCAAGTGCTCATAAAATCACCCATACTTGTTGTATCCAATGCCATTTGATACTTTGACTCAATCCCATTTCAGAAGAAGTTCATTTTGTTTGACCCGGTGTAGC
This sequence comes from Cardamine occulta, assembly GCA_028015245.1. Classification (NCBI taxonomy): domain Eukaryota; kingdom Viridiplantae; phylum Streptophyta; class Magnoliopsida; order Brassicales; family Brassicaceae; genus Cardamine; species Cardamine occulta. Next base: position 7,532,096 of record CM051365.1, read on the forward strand.
TTCGATGCAGACCGTCCCCTAAGTACTCTTAGAATTGATCCCATGCCTCATAGAATGATTCAGTGGCATCCTGCTGGAAAGTAGCTATCTTGTTCTTTAGAGCTGCGGATCTAGGCTTAGTGAAAAAGTAAGCCAAGAAAGTGGATCTGCACTGTTCCAACCTAGTGATAGATCATGGTTTCATAGACTTTAGCCAACAGTGGACTTTTTCACTAAGAGAGAACGGGAATAGCTTACACCGTAAGTAGTCCAGTGGTACTTCATTCGACCTAGTCGTGCTGCAGATTTCCTCGAATATGTCAATTTGATTCATAGGGTTCTCGGTAGATAGTCCATGGAACTGGTTCTGCTTGACTAGCGCAAAGATCTGAGGCTTGATCTCATATCTTGCCTCTGAATGGCGGGTAGGACGATTGCTGTGTGGTTCCTGTTATTTGCATGAGGCACATCTTTCTCACCAAGCGTTACCCGTCACTGGGGCTGGTTATAGTGTATAGCTTGGAGTACGCAAGGTGGTATAACAGTAGGGTTTCATGCAGCATTACCCCTCTGGCACGCATCAGCTTTTGCACGTTGTTGCTCAGCTGCGGATCAACATAGAGGATCAATCGATCCCTAATCAGATCAGTCGATCTTTGCGTATTTAAAAAAAATAAAAATTTGTCCTAGACTAGACTTGAAACAAAATCTTGTAGGCAACGTTTTGGTCCCTGATATGTGTAGTTTTTAACTCCAAAGTTTTACCTATAAAAGCAGCACGAAAGTTGCAAGCGCACAACTAATAGTATGTAGTATTTAAAGATCAATCCCACAGAGAGTGATGATGCTAAGACGAGTTAAATAAGAGTAGAGCAAGAATATGACTAATATAAGATTAGGGTTTTGTGAGCAATGGTAACAAAACAAGTAAGTAAATAAAGAAAGTAAATCAATGAAAGCAAGTGTTGGGCAAATGGGAAACTATCCAGGGACCATGGTTATTTATAGTTTCAGCAATTTTCATACATTCTTCTCTACATTGATTCTAGAACTCGCAACACTGTCGATGGCTCCTCTATAACATGACTACTTTTGCTAGTCAAGCTACTTATGTATAACCTTCTCCGTGACTCAACTATGGGAGCAGGCTCACAATGAAGGTCATTCATGCATGATATTCAACTGGTCTTAATTCACAGTAACTCCATGACTCGACCATTGGCTGGTCATGACACTAACTCCATGCATGATATTGTAGATATTAGAGCACTACCAATGGTAATCTCTCACTTGAGTCTTTCCAAACTTTAAAATTAATGTTTTAATTAAAATAAAAAAATTGGCTAATAGAGAAAAGACATGTGGAGATGGGTCTCTCCGACTATTGCCAATGTCTCTCATCTCTACATGTCTTTTTTCTATTGGCTAAATTATTTTTTTAGATAAATCATTAATTTTTAAAATTTGAGAGACTCAATTGAGTCTCTCCCATTGTTAATGCTCTTAGGCCATATTTCTTGTTGGAAAAAAGTGATCAAGTAACCCATGTTGAGACACATTCACCACCTCACCACTTGCATTTATTAAATTTTATGGAAGTAATTAATTACTACTCCATCCGTTTCAGAAATGTTGATTTTCTAGGATTTTTTCTTGTTTCTAAAATATTGATTTTCTAGATTTTTAAATATATTTTTATTAGTTAATGTTAGTAAATTGTAAAGGTTTAAAGCTTTTACGAGCTTTACATACCTAACCAATGAGAACAGATGATTAGGGTGTTTTGTGAACTTATTAGAATTTTTTTCATAATGCTTATTGATTATTTGATTGCTAACATAAGTTATTGATGATTAGATAATTAGTAAAGTGATTAGTGTCACGGAAGTGGATTAGTCATAATTCTGAATTTCATGTTCTAGGACGGTGCTTAATTTAATCTCCTACATCATTGTTTGATTGTCAATTCATTTTCATGATAATAGAACACATGGTCTAATGTTTTTCTCTTTTTTTTTTCTTTTGCATTTCACTTCTTTTCATTTATTTTCTATAAAAAATAAAAGTACAGTAGAACCTCTATAAATTAATACTCGATAAATTAATAAACACTATAAATTAATAAAATTTGTTAGTCTCAAGTCGGACCAGTTTAAAAATGAACAAAATTCGATAAGATATTAAGATAAATTTTTTTTTAGAATCTTTATGTAAATATATGGTCCTATTAATAACATAAATTAATAATCATGTAAATTTTCATATATATATATATATATAAAGATAATATAATTTTGTTTTTATGAATTTATGTTAGAACTCATAAATAAATTTTCTTATATAAGAAAATATTATGTTTTATTTTAAACTATCTTATTGATATAATGTAAATAAAATTTTCATAAAATAAAACAAAGTTTTCTATAAATTTTTAAATTATAAATATGCATAATTTTTATTTCAATAGTTGTATACACTGTTTAAATACGACAATTAAGGTTACTAATCATAAATTTAAAATTTATGTTAATTATTTATATAAATGAATTCATCTATAATCTTTGTTATTTATTATCAAAATAATAAAATTTGCTTTTAAATTTTAAAATTTCAAGTCCAAAACTATTAAAATTTATAATATCCAATACATTAATTTTATTTAGATCAAAAAAATTTAATTTATTTATTTTTAATTTTTGATTAAAAATCTCTATAAATTAATAAATATTATTTTATACTATAAATTAATAAAATATCATGATCCTAACATTATTAATTTATAGAGATTTTACTGTATTTGCTCTAAATTAGTTTGAATCTCGAATCTCTAGTGTTTGATCTTTAGTGCTTTTTGTTCGATATCTAAAGTGCTACAATACACGATAGGATACTTGTAGCGTTGTAAAACGTGATTATCATAAGTTTCCATATCCATTCCCATTGTGAATCGCTTGAAAAATATTCTCATTCTATTGGTCAGCATCATCAGCTTCTCCTATTTGTGGTCTAAAACTTGTGGTTTATCATAAAGATAGTTAAATAATTACCCCCCCCCCCCCAATTTAATTTGTGTAGGCAAACTGACCATTGGCCATCCATTGTAAACATAATTTAGTATACCCTCGCCCTCAATAACATGTGGCTGATCATCAACAAAATTGTCGAATGGTGCCTCAAAAATCAATAGATTTGTAGATATTTGACCATATTTCTTGTTGCACAAAAAGTGACTAAGTAACCCATGTTGACCATTGACCATCCATTGTAAACATAATTTAGTATACCCTCGCCCTCAATAACATGTGGCTGATCATCAACAAAATTGTCGAATGGTGCCTCAAAAAATCAATAGATTTGTAGATATTTGGCCATATTTCTTGTTGCACAAAAAGTGACTAAGTAACCCATGTTGACCATTGACCATCCATTGTAAACATAATTTAGTATACCCTCGCCCTCAATAACATGTGGCTGATCATCAACAAAATTGTCGAATGGTGCCTCAAAAAATCAATAGATTTGTAGATATTTGGCCATATTTCTTGTTGCACAAAAAGTGACTAAGTAACCCATGTTGACCATTGACCATCCATTGTAAACATAATTTAGTATACCCTCGCCCTCAATAACATGTGGCTGATCATCAACAAAATTGTCGAATGGTGCCTCAAAAAATCAATAGATTTGTAGATATTTGGCCATATTTCTTGTTGCACAAAAAGTGACTAAGTAACCCATGTTGACTCACATTTATCACCTCGCCACTTGCGTTTATTGAATTTTATGGAAATAATTAATTACTACTCCCTCTGTTTTAGAAAGTTAGTTTTCTAGGATTTACTCTTTTTTCTAAAATATTGATTTTCTAGATTTTTGAATACATGTTTATTAGTTAGTGTTTGTAAATTGCAAACTTCAATAAATATTAATTGAAAGTGTTTGAATTGTTGAAGTAAAAAGAGAATGTAGTTATTATTAAGTACTTAATGTATAATATGTGTGGATTATTAGAAAATTAATCTTTTTAAATAGAGAGAGTACTAAAGATGATGATAATGTTATTACAAATAAATTTATTTGTTCATGGATAGACATATATATGAATTATTTCGATCAATTAAATTTGATAAATTCATAGGTTAATTCAATTAGTTTAGTCTACGATTTATTTCACACTCAACTAATTATGATAATGAATTAAATTGGGTTGTACTCAATCAATTTCATTTCGTTCAAAAACTTAACGTGTCAATATTTTTTTTATTGGAGTCTAAATAATATGAAAATATAACAAAATTTGAAAAAAAAAGTTTAAATTTCATTGAAAATCAAATAATAAGACTTAAAATATATTAGAAAAAAGTGGAAAGTAAAAAAGCATTCATTTTATTGTTTAGTTTTTTTCATAGGTTTTTCTTTTTGATTAAGGTAAAAAATAGGGATAATTTGTGGAATGGGATGTTTTTTTGAAAATAATTGTTCATATAGGCCATTTACTATTCATAATTGGCAAAACAAGCATCTCACTGTAGCTATGAGATAGAAAAAGCTGTGAGATAGAGCATCTAAAATTATTGTTTTACCTCTCGTGTCAGGTGAGAGAAGGATATCACCTTGTACACTGTCACGTCTCGTACACCACTACATCTTATACACTGACATGTTATGTACTTTATTTCTCGTACACCACTATGTCCCACACATTATCATATCATATACACCACATGTATATTATGTCTCGTACACCACTATATTCCGTATATTTTCATGTTATATACACCACCATATCCATGTTACATACACTATTTCTCGTACACCACTACATTCCACAAACTACTATATCATGCACACCCTATGTATATTATGTTATGTAAACCATTGTGTCATGTATATTTTCATGTCATGTTACATGTATTTCACCATGTCCATGTTATATACACCATTTCTCGTACACCACTATGTCCCACAAACTGTCATATCATATACATCCCATATATATTATGTCTCGAACACCATTATGTCCCATATATTTCACCATGTATTTCATGTATTTCACCATGTCTATATTATATACATCATTTCTCGTACACCACTATATCCCACACACTGTCATATCATATACATCCCATATATATTGTCTCAAACACCATTATGTCCCATATATTTACTTGTCATGTATACCACCATGTCCATGTTATGAGATGGTGTACATGACATTGGAGCGTACATAACATAGTGCTGTACATAACATTGGAGTGTATGAGACATATTGGTGTACATGATGGTAGTATACATGATATTAGAGTATACGAGACATAGTTGTGTACAAGAAAAGTATATGAGATGGTGGTTGTGATGGTGTACGAGAGGAATGTTTGGTTGCATAACCCTATAAAATATGTCTCATTAGATTCAGAAAAATATTTCAAAGAATAAAATTTTATTTTAAATTTATTTTGATAACTTATTTGAATGATAATCAAAGAGAAACAAAAATTGGAAGAAAATAAAAAGAGAGAAGAAAAAAATAAATGAAGAAAAAAAAAACTAAAATAAAATAAAAAAATCTCGTGTCCTTTGACCAAATGACACAGATGTAATAAAAGCAAATCTCCAAGAGCAAAAAAGAATTTCAAATAGTGCCAAATAGTATCTTTATCTCTATTACCTAATTATGAATAGTAACGGATCTATTCAAACAATCATGTTTGAAAAACATCTTATTTGGCAAATTGACCCTAAAAATAACAAACAAAGTTTACACATGTCTGAATCTAATCGATGAACCAACACGTATCGTAATCCTGTTAATTATAATTTTGATATGTGTTAAGTTCTTGGTTCAAAGTTTATATAATAAGATATATCTATAATGTTGATTTAATCAAAACTAAACCAATTATATTTTATCTAGTTTTTTTAGATATGTGATCATGTAAGTTCATATAACATTAGTAATGGAATTTTAAACTCATTGATTATTAGAGATCTCTAACCAAATAATATAAACACCTAATACTTTATGCATGTCAAATCTTGACAATACAAATTTAGTTAGAGAAAAGTTTAAATGATTCCGGGACATTTTTAACAATTTTATGCATTACGTTTTCAGAATTTATTGATCAAAATCCTTATAAGTAAGATTCCAAAACATTTTCTAAGATTCCAAATTATAGTTACAACAATACTGTACAGTATAGTCGACTCCATCGGATATGCCTTTTGGTGCTCTAGACTAGAGCACAAGAGAGCCTCTACCTTCACACTTAGTATACAAACCTATATATTTTGTTTCACGGTTACGACACACTTGACATTCTCTATAATCTAACCTTGTCAATAAAAAAACTTGATATAGTCAACAAATTAAGACTAGACAATCTCTGGCCTTAGGCGTTGAAATGACCCTTCTCCAAACTCTTTGTCCTTGCCTTTTGCAGACTTAAGAGATGCCGTTTGAAAATAGAAAGAGAAAGAAAGAGAAATGGTTCGTCTATTATATCGGCGCCCATAAGGAAAGCCTCTTCTCTCGCTCCCAACACTACCGCTCCTATAGCCTTGCCTTGAACTCCTCGCTTGTGGCAACGTTGTGTGACTCAGTTGCGTCCGTACCTCTTCAGGTAACTGCAATGTGAATCTTTCTAGGTTCTCTCCACGTGGGACAAGAGAATGTCCGGTCGAATGAGACCTAGGGAACAATATCTCAGCTATTCTCCAGTTTGATGACCCTGTAGACCTCGATCGAGGCGGTCTATTAGCCCCGTTGCTATTGCTCAATGTCAATCCATCTAACAAACGTACATCTGGAGATTCCAATACACTTCTTGGCACGTTTCCAGTTTCAAGATCCATATCTTGATTGCCATGTGGGCGTATAAATGGACACAAAAAGCTTTGATCACTGCCTGGTTTGGGAAAAAGACTAGCGCGGCACACGGGACATGTAGAACGAGAAGAGAGCCAGGCATCAATACAATCAGCATGAAATGCATGGCTACAAGGAGGCATCAAACGCAACGTTTCTTCGTCCTCAAATTCGTTAAGGCAGATGGCACATTCCACACAGCCTTTGCCTATCTTTAGCCCTTTAACTTGTGAGTAAAGAAACATAGGAAACGACTTTATAACATCCTTTTCAAGTCCATGGCTTGTCCTTCTCGTCCAGGCTACTTCTTCACGACCTCCTTCTTCGGTATCAGAGCTTGTTTCAGGAGGATATGTGCTTGTGTATCTATAGCAAACACAGCAAGCCAACATGCCGAATAAGAGCGTGAACGTAAGCACCCCAATGATTACCGCTGGTACTTGGTTTGGTCTTTGGGGAGAATATGTACCGGTGGTTCCAGGCTGCTGCTGGCCGGTGACTTGGAGAACAAACAAGAATAAGAAGACAACATGATGACGTGGCAGGATCGGACTCTTTCCGATTGTCATCATGTGAATAGGGTTATTTCTTTTTGGCTATGTTATTAATGTGGATCATCTCTTGTATTTCTTGTTTCCAAGGTAGGGGAAAAAGTCATTAATCATTCTGCTATAAAAAATAATCATGTGGGTGAAGTGCTTATCACGTTTTGATCGGGACGGAGAGTATTAATTGTATTATCAGGTTTGAATATTTCCTTTCGTTGTGTCATAAATTCGTAATGAATGGTTCGGCTTTGTTCATCTGACGTTTTGACTTTTGATTTTGAAGAAGTCGTAAGTTTTTAGTAGAAAACAAGCACCAACTCCAACTCTACTTGTTGGTTAAGCAACTTGACTTTTTTCACACAAAAGCTTATTTTTGACTTGATCTGCTGGTTAATAAAATTTAAAAACAAGACGTTCAACATCATAAGATTATTTCAATCGCGTCCCTTTCAGAGAAGATGCTAACAAAAATGAAGAAAGTTTTTTATTTTATTTTTAATTATGATTATTCTACTGCTTCTGAAGCTGTTTTAGGGTAATCGAGATTTAGGTTAAGAAAGCTTCACCAACCTTATTTGTGGTTGTTATTTGAAGCTATCGATCTTATGTGGGCTCCCCTTGAAGGTGTGGAGATTGTTTGTTAGTGTAGGCCAGGGTCGATTTCTCACAAAAATCTCAGAGAAAATCTTGCACTTCATAACTTGGCTAGGAGTAGACTCCTTCAATAGCAAGAAAACCCAAATTTCTATGTCCTCTCCGGGTTAGTTTGGGTTTCGCCATTTCGGCCTTGAGTTCCATCAGTTATGAAGAAAAAGTCGTCTTTACCTCTATAAAGAATGTAATATAACATTTTTACAACAAAAAAGGTAATGTAATTATACAAATTTTCCATTAAAAATTTAGTTGTGACTTTTCTTAAAGTAATATAATGAAATTTTCAACCTGGCATCACTCTCTGAATAACGAAAAATTAATTGAAAACAATGACGTATCGTGTTTGAGTGCATTTCTAGGAAATATTCTCTTATTTCTTCTATTAATTACATAAAATATACCATTCTAAAATTAGTAAAATCCCTTTCATTACCTTTTATGAATGGTTTGATATCTTATTATGTAAACCAAAAAAATTTCATTGATATCTCTGACACGTTAACTAACAAAATTTTGATACGTCTCAGTTAATTTATTAAATTTTAACATATGTCAAATATCTATATTATTATATTATTTTTATGTAGTAAATTATTTTTAACTTAAGAAAAATATATAATAAAACTAAGTCAGAATGCATGAGTATATAGAGAAGTCATGTGAGTTAATTAAAATTTGATTAAAAGAGTGATCAGATAGTATTTAACAAGAAGCAAACTTCATAAAATTTCTTGAAACTTTTTAATAAACAATAGGTACAAGCACGGATCTTCGCTTAATATTTTATAAAATATTTAATATACAAAATATTGTAGTAAGAATTAAGAAGAATAGGAATATGAAAACGGAAACGTAAAAGAAAACAGAATTAAGAACTTTTCTTTTATTTTATCTAATTTAATATATTTTATTTTATTTTACATAATTTAATTTAATTTTATATAATTTTACTTAATTTTATATAATTTAACATAATTTTTATTTTATTTTATATAACTTGTTTTTATTTTATATAATTTTTATAATTTTATTTTAGATTATTTAAGAATGAATTAGGTGCATATCAAAAATTTGGAGAACAATTACCACTATACCTACAACTTTTCTTTCTTTGCAAGACCATGGAAAGAGAAAGAAAAGATGACCAAAATATTCTTGCTCTTCTTGCATATTTACCAAAACAGCGAGTTTGAGTCTCGCGGTGCAGCGACCAGGTTTGGAGCAAATAAAGTAATGGAAGTCGTGGTGGGTGAGTTGGAACTACATCGTATCGCGTCTTGTAAACAACCAATGGAGAAGAGGTGTTGCAGAACTGGAGCTCAAGAGAACCACTCACTTGTACAACATTGTCTAAATAGTTGTCGTATTAGAAAAGAAGAGAGTCACCGACTTTAAAGTGTTTGTTCTCATACCACATGGAGCGGCCTTTGATAAAAGTTTTGTTACTTTATTCCGGAAAGAAAAACTAAAAGAGAAAAAAAAAACATATCATAAGAATATATAATATTTATAGTTATAATTAGACATGTTATGAGGAATTATAAAAGTCGGTCTAATTAATTATTTGAATGTTAGGTGGATTTGAAAACCTCGTTGGCACTATAAATCCAAACAGGGAGAAAGAATTATAGAAGATATAGAAGATCTTTCTTGCATGATTCACAGAGAGATTACAAACATATATATATATGTACATCAATGATGGAGACTCTAGGTTAGAGTCATTACTAAGCTTTCCCTATGTGATCCAATTGAGAATATTGAAAGAGTAATTACAAGATCAATTGTATCCTTGACACGCCCCTTCAAGATGAAAGGGTTTTTGCCACGCCAATCTTGTCTCTGAGCTCTATGAATCGTTGTCGAGATAAGAGCTTGGTTAAACCACCAGCCAGTTGATCTCTTGTATTGATGTGTGAGACCCATAGGAGTTTCTGCTGAATGTGGCCACGGACATAGTGATAGTCAATGGCTGTTTCATTCGAGAATGAAACACGGGGTTGGCACATAGAAATGTTGCACCAACGTTGTCGCAGTATACTACTGGTTGAACAGGCAATGTGATTCCCAGCTCCGTGAGAATATTACTGATCCATCGTATCTCGGCTGCAAAGCTAGCAACAGCGCGATATTCTGCTTCGGTAGAGGAGCAAGCTCCATGAGATGGGAGCTTCCAGTCGAGATATATGATGTAGGCATTAGTGGAGACATAATCGTCTGAGTCTCCAGACCAGTCGGAGTCTGAAAACGCATGTAGGGACAGAGAGTTCTTAGCTCAGAAGTGAATGCTGTGCATTGTGGTGCCGGCCAAATAACGCAGTATCCTCTTTGCTGCTTGAAGGTGGACGTCTGTTGGATGATGCATGAATTGTGACAGTCGGTTTACAGCAAAGGCAAGGTCTGGACGTGTGAAGGAGAGATACTGTAAACTATCAATCAGCTTCCTGTAATCGGTTGGATCAGTGAGAGCAATGCCTGAGGTTGCTATGATTTTTGGTGCAGTCGCCATTGGTGTATTCACAGGTTTTGCATCTATCATATTGTACCTGTGGAGCAAGTCTAGGATGTATTTGCGTTGATTGAGATGAAGACCATTAGACGTTCGATGAGCTTCAAGACCAAGGAAGTAGTTGAGATCCTCGGGGTCCTTAACAGAGAATCTGTCCGCCAATTGATTTAGTACTCTTCGTATGTTGGTTTTATTGCTGCCCGTGATGAGAATGTCATCGACATAAACCAACATATACACAAAATCTGTTCCATTTTTAGCATGAATAACGAGGTATCGACAAGAGAATTTATGAACCCAATTTTGAGAAGGAATATTTGCAACTCTATATGCCACGCATGCGGAGCCTGCTTCAATCCATATATGGCTTTGCGAAGTTTACAGACATGGGTCGCAAGATCTTGATCGACGAATCCTGGCAGTCCCTCCATGTATACTTCGTCATTAAATGACGTCTAGTTGCTGAATTGGCCACGCTCGTGAGATGGCAATGTCAAGAACTAGACGAATTGTAGTAGCCTTGATCATTGGACTGAACGTCTTGGTGTAATCTCGACCAAATTGTTGGTTGTACCCTTTTGCTACTAATTGTACTTTACACCTGCCAAGAAGACCATTAGCCAATAGTTTGTTCTTAAATAGCCACTTGCATCCTAGAACATTTTGATGACGCTCTCGTGGGACTAGATCAAAGGTCTAATTGTGCGCAAAGGCGTCAATCTCATATGACAAAGGACGTTTCCAATTCAGGTCTTTCAATGCCTAATTCACGGTTCTTGGTTCAGGTGGGATTTTAGTGGAGAGAGCCGCGAATAGATTTAGTTTGGTGTTCCATTTAGTTATGTTGTTTTTCCTCCTGGTTTGCATTGGATGTCTATTTTGAGAGTCTAGGTTTTCTAGAACGGGAGTTGGTGGTGGGTTTGGTGGGAGGAGGTTGGGCGGCGGCAGATCAATGGTTTCCGGTTGTGGCGGTGGTATGGAAGGTGCCGTTGTAGGCGATGGGTTGACAATTTGCGGAGTGGGGTTTGGTGGAACAGGATTTGGGCAAGAGGAAGAAGAACGTTCTATTTGGGCCGGGGTATTTGTTATTGGGCTTGTGGAGTGTAATGGGTTTGTAGGCCTGTTTGGAGAGGGTTCTATTACCTCTGTTTCTCTATTATAGCCTGTTTCTGATGACGCTTTCTGCGTTGTTTCTTCCGTAGCTCTTTGTTGGTGAGGATATGTGCTTTATTGTCCTTAATCCAACAGCGGTACGAGTGGCCGGGGTATGGGAATAATCATGGATGGAGCGGTTGGTGTATTGGCCGTAGGTGAGGTTGGCTCATTGGTTTGTGAACTGGCGGTGAGAAAAGGGAAGGATTTTTCATCGAATTTTAATGTCTGGATGTATAGATTCGACCAGAACTTGGTTGGAGGAAAAGCTAGGTGCTCTGTGTTTGAGAGTAGCCTAGAAAGACACAGGGGGTGGAGCAATTTTCTAGTTTGTTTGTGGTATAGGTCTTAGCCATGGGAAACATAGGCATCCAAAGACATGGAGTTTTTCATAGTTTGGGTTGGTTTCGAAGAGTTTGAAGAATGGAGATGCCATGTCAAGTACTGGCTTTGGTAGTCTATTTAAAAGATAGATGGCTGTTGAAAATGCATATGTCTAGTACGACAATGGCATCCCGGCTTGACTAAGAAGAATGAGGCCGGTTTCTACGATATGTCGATGCTTTCTTTGGGAGATTCTATTATGCTTTGGAGTGTGCGGTGGAGTAATGAGATGAGATATTCCCGCATTGGCGAGAAAGCCTTCTAGTGCGATGAATTCTCCACTGTTATCCGAGTATAAGGTTTTGATTTTGGTGTTGAAGTGATTGTCGACAAGGGCTTTGAATGGTATAAAGGTTTCACGGGCTTATGATTTGGTTTTGAGAGGATAGAACCAAGTATATCTGGTTAAGTGATCAACAAAGACACGATAGTACCTGTAATTGTCGATAGAGATTATTGGAGAAGTCCAAACATCAGTAAAAACATATTCAAGCGGACTAGTAGAGACAATCGAGGTTTGAGAAAACGACAATTTGTGACTTTTATTAATAGAACAATCATTGCGAAAGAATGTTTGCAACAATGTTTTAGAACAAGGAAGGAAAACAAGGAGATATCATTTTTAAGGATATTAGAAGACGAATGGCCTAAGCGAGAGTGCCATTCCGAGATTGATATGTTTGGGGAGGATGAAGCATAGAATGATGAGAAGGTGGAAGGGGATGCAGGCCACTCGTAGAGTTCATTGTTGGTTTTGCCGTGGAGCGAGGAGACACCCGAGCAAAGATCCTTCACCTGAAAATGAGCACGGAAAATTTTAACCGAGACTTTGTTAGCATTACATAACCGATAAATTGAGATGAAGTTTTTGTGTATGTTTGGGACGCATAGCACATTATTTTGGATTAGGTTTTTAGAGGCATGGGAAGTAGTATAAGTGATGGAACCAGTGTGCGATATTGAAAGACCTGAACCATCACTGGTGAGAACCGAGTCATCTCCTTGGTATGGTTTTGAAGAGAGAGATTATGCAGATCACTCGTCATATGATGTGTAGCCCCGCTGTCTATGATCCAAGCATTGGAGGGCTGTGTAGTACCAACCTGCAAGATTTGCTCTAGGTTGCCACGGAGGATATGAGGCGATGGATGAAGTGGCTGGTGAGGACTGTTGATTCATCAATTGTGAGCACCTCCTTGTGCTATGACCATAGACTCCATACAGCTTACATTTTTCTTGGTACCTGTGAGACCCACGCTTGTCTTGTCTGGGACTTTGATGTTGTTGTTGGGGTTGCTATTGATTCCAGGGCTGTGATGAGCGCTGATGTTGCTGTTGTCGAGGCTGGAATTGACGTGGTTTGGTTGCAGCAACATTGGCAGTGATTGGAGCAATGGTAGTGACCGAGGATAAGGTTAAGAGCTTAGCCTATTGGTTGAGCAGTTTTTCATGCACCTCTGCGAGTGAAGGAGATATATATCTCGTCCTTATAGCTGATCCATCACTGTCTTGTATTCTTCAGGGAGGCTTGCATATACAAATTCAATCTGATCGCCATGCTCTATTAGTTTCCCAATTAAATCGAGTTGATCAAATCGAGTTATTAGGGCCTGCATGTATGTGTCGATGGTCTTGGTATCCTTGACGCATTGTTTCAGTTGTAGTTTGAGATGCTTCATATGGCCTCGGCTGGGCTTTGCGTACGTGTCATGGAGGTTTGTCCATATGTCAGCTGATGTTTTGGCTTTGGAGAGTGTAGGCTGAATCACTTGTGAGATGGTGCCGAGAATACCACTGAAGATGAGTTTGTCCTGGCGCTGCCAGATGCGGAGTGCCGGATTGGGGGTGTCGACTTCGTTGACAGCGATTGTTTCTGGTGGGCACGGCGTGGATCCATCTTGATATCCTGCCAATTCATATCCATCAAGGAGAGCATGGACTCGAATACTCCACATCAAGTAATTGGAGGACGTGAGTTTTGTGACATTAGACATGTTCATATGAAGGACAGCATTTTGATTCGTGTTGATGTTTTCAGCAAGAGCAGCAGCTATGGCAGGCGAGTTGATGTAGAGAGGGAAAGAGAGATTTAGGAAGAAGACAAAGAAAAACAGAGATTTAGCGGCGAAGCAGATATGGGGAGTTTTAATTATCAAAAACCCGCTCTGATACCATATAGAAGATATAGAAGATCTGTCTTGCATAATTCACAGAGATTACAGACATATATATATATGTACATCAACGATAGAGACTAGGTTAGAGTCATTACTAAGCTTTCCCTAAGTGATACAATTGAGAATATTGAGAGAGTAATTACAGGATCAATTGTATCCTTAACAAGAATGACTTTGTCAAATTACAGTAGCTAGGGTTTTTTCTCAGTAACCATGGATGAATTTACCTCAACAACATGGGACTTGAACTATGAATGTAAGAAGTATATTGTCAATACCACATCTTTGGGATCGTTTTCAATAATGGTACGAGGAATTCAATAGACTTTTTTCCGGAGTCCAAGCGGTCGTGAATTCCTATCCAGACAAGGACCCCTTGAAGGAGAGAAAGATCCAATTGAACTCGTGTCTGAGATTCCATCTATGTTCCTTGCCGGAGAAGAAACATGCAATCAATATGTGGCTAGCGTGTTGGCCACGGCAACGATCGAGAGCTCGATTCAGCATCGCATCATTTCTAGTGTTTCAAAAGACGCGATTGATATAAGCAGCATTCTTGGAGAAAAGAAGAAGGCTTCTTGATTAAAGCTGATGACAAAATTTTCAAAGAGACGTCGTTTAATGGCTTTGTAAACTCCGCTGACTACGACAACGAAGGTCGTCGAATATCAATGGAAAAAGACTGCGTAATTTGTCTAGAGGAGATTGCGAATGGTAAGATCATGAAGTTGGTTTGTTCTCATCATTTTCATAGAGATTGTATTGTCTCGTGGGTGCGGCGCAAGCTTTCATGTCCCACTTGTCGTAACGATATCCACAGAAAACCACGGCATAAACAGGTCAAGCCAGGTGAGATGAAGTGTTTTAAAGTTAAGGGAGCGAGAGTTACTTTAACATGATAAACGAACATTTACATTTTTTTCTCTCTTAGATTTTTTGCTTTTAATGTAGATGTTTTGGCTCATAATTATGTTGTTTTAAGTTAAAGTGAAGATGACATTGGTGATTGCAATTGGCTAATTTGACATAGTTAATTTAGTTATAAGGAAGTGTTTGATTGCTGAGAAAGAAAACCAGATCTCTCAATTCCCTTAATCACCAAACCTAAACAAAAGTAAAGAAAAAACAAATATCTAATCACCGTACCAATATTGATATCCGCAAGATGATTGCTTGGTGAGTATAAAAATGAGAATGTTATAAGTAATACCACAACTCTCACATTTTCCTAAAATTGAAAAAGACTACACTAGCCTCTAATTAACACAAACCATCCATTAAACATCTTTCCATCACATGCTCTCTTTCTTCTACTATCTTCATCACAAGTTCTCTTCCTTCTTCTCTTTCCGTCTCTCTCTCGAATCTTCTTCTTCTTCCCATTCTACTCTTTTTTCTCTTTCTCTTTTTTTGACTTCTTCAACGAAAACAATTTCAAGATTTGAACTGGCTTTTTTGTACAAGATTTTTTTATTTTTTTTCTGTCCACAAAACTGACCAATGTTGATGATTATGATTTCTAAGGCTTCCAATTTATATTTATCCATAATCTATTTCTTGATTTCTGGGTTTTCAAGAATATCCAACAAACATTCACACGCGTTTTGTTCATCACAACAGATTGTTGTCCATCTCGAATAGAAATGTGTTTTTTTGTTAACATTCTTGTCCATCAAATCTCGGGAACAATAACCAGAAAATATGGAGGATAGTTTGGTCAAATCCCTAAGATTTATGCCACAACGAAATGACATTTTCGAAAGGCGGCTTGACAAATGGCAATTCCGAAAGCTGAAATCGAACATGTGGCGTTCTTTTTTTTTTGACATTGAACATGTGGCATTCTTTGTAAAAATTATAATATTTTGGGAATTTAATGAAAATAATTCTCAACGTTGGCCGCATCAATTTTTAAACCCTCAACTATTTTTTTAGTAAAAAATCCCCTCAACTCTTATCCATTAATAAATTTGACCATTCTTAAAAAGTTTCTGTCTACGATGATGGAATATTGTTTTGAATGACATAAAACGTCGAGACATTTGTATTTATCATAGAAACAACAAGAGTTTTTATAGATACAACAAGATTTTCATAGAAACAACAAGATTTACAGACTTGCGGAAACTGTCAACAAGTTGGACACAACAGGCATGAGCGGTACCAAACCCACCCAAAGACCTCAAGGAAGACCAAGGAAAAAATAGAAGACTATGATTACTACTCAGCTAACACAATTTTTTCTTAAAACATACTACTTTGGTAGTGGCTACTTTACGATATATGTAGTGTCTTATGTTGCAACTAGAGATACTTCTTACTTCTTAGGACTACTAGTTTTTTTTTTGTTAAACAATGTTGCTGGTATTTTTTTGTTGGTTTCATGAAATAAAATATTGTTCAACAATTTGAAATGTTGGATATGTGTTTACATTATTTTGTTTTATTTTTAACAGCTTCGAAACACCAAATTAAACCATTCAAAATTCACACAAAAATCGGAACCCTAAGTTTCCAATTCGAGATTCTTACATGCCTTCATGTTGTTTGTTCATTATAAATCTTGTTGTTTTATGATAAATACAGATCCCTCGATGTTTTATGTCATTCAAAACAATATTCAATCACCATAGACAAAAACTGTTTACAAAGGGTCAACACTATTTATGGATTATAGTTGAGGGGATATTTTACTAAAAACATAGTTGATGGTTTAAAAATTGGTGCAGCCAAAGTTGAGGGATTGTTTCATTAAATTCCCTAATATTTTATTTAATTTGACTAAAAATATGTTTTAGGAATATAACTATAATGTTATACCCTACCATAGATTTGTTAGATCATGTCATCTCAAACTAAATCATAATGAAAATGATTATTTTAAATGGTAAATATTTAAATACACACATGATACGTTGAGTTTTCATCTTCTATTTGATTGACTTTTTATTTGTTTATCTCATTTGCATAGCATATCTAGGACTTTAGTTGCATTGTTTTCATAATCTTGTAGGTATGGAAGTGAAGTGAGCAAAAGGAGTGATAAAATGGAGCAAAAGGGAGCGAGCTGAGTGGACTTGATAAAGAATAGGAATTGCAGTGGTGAGCTACAGAGGCCACATGACTTCGCTAGGAGCCAGAGGTCTCATGCTGCGGTCTGATGAAGCCAATGAAGACTTGACATGAATCACCTGGAACTCTTGCGGGTTCGTGTAGCGGCATGAGGTATACAGATGGAGTGCAGCGGTATCACGTAGCAAAAAGGAGCCACTGATGGAGTGAAGCGGGGTGCCACATCGGTTTGGTGTGCCCGGTAAACAGTTGACAAAACTCAAATGAAAGTTCAGCGGGGAGATATTGATAGGCAGAGGTTTTAATCTTGAATATACTGCAAGTCTCACAATATCAATCATAGTAGTACTTCGGGATCAAATCCACACGGGTCAATAGAGCACACGATGAATTATGGTGATTTAAATATAGCTAGGATGCAAAAGAGCTTACTGAGAAACTTCTTGTAACTAACATCCTAAAATTAATTAAATAAAGACAAAATATAGGGAATATATCAGGGATTTATGCATATGAATGTAGCAATTATATGAGATGCATTAAGAACCGTTTTGAGCTTAGATTATGAATTTAAGTTATCCCGCTGTCGCATAACATAACTATCTATGCAACATATTCCCTAGCGATAAATAACTGGCATTTCTTGGAAGAGAATCATACATGCAATGAGAACCTTGTCTAATATGCTCACAAAGTATAAATTGCAACTGTCATTGACAATAGACACTTTGCCCATCCGAGATAGTTCTATCCACTCATTAACACATTTTGCCAAGATGAAATAGATTTAGGGTAGAGGATAATTGGCCAAATTAGGCAAGGCATTAAGACAAATCTAGAATGAAGAACAATATGAATAATCTCATAAGAACCCTAGCATAAACCTACATGAACATCCCTTCATAAACCCTAATCTATATGAACATATCTACTTACACATGCAAAGAATATGCATGATAGAAATAGATTAAGAACTAAAAATAAAATAAAAGAATAAAACGATTATATATAAAGGTTTACACCTTAAAGCTTTTAAAACTGATTTTTTCGTCTAGAAGACTTGTTATTCTAGATATCTTTTTTATCTACAGGTGGGAATTTATTTATACGGACAAAGGAAAATCCTAGAATTATAAAAATAGAAACTTCGGAGTTGGCCTACTGATCGGTGATAAGTTATTCACCGATCGGTATGAGAGGTCTTCAGTACCGATCAGTTACAAGGCCAGAACCAATCAGTACTCATTTTTGAGCATGCTCCAGCTGCGAGGCAGTTTTTCATGTCTTCAATATATTGGCCATAACTCTTGACCGCACCGTTAGATTGCCTTCAAACAACTTGTAAATGAAATCTAACATCCTCCTCTACCCTGTCTCAAAATATGACAAAGATATAATAGTCTACGCATTAGAGGCCAAACATCAGACATGTCTACACAGTTTTGCATCTCTAATCATCCAAAATGATCATTTCCACTCTAAAAACTTTCTTTTGACTTTGCAAGTGCCCAAACCTATAAATACATAAAAATACCAAAACTATCTTGTTCTTATATAAAAGACTCAAGATTTGTTAACAAAACGATTCTAAAAGTCGTTAATAAATAGTGTTATCAGATATCACCGCTAAGACACAGCGGCGAAGATCTGAGGCCAGAAGCAAAGCGCTAGCTCCCAGCAGCCGAACCAAGCGATTTAGCATCACCGATAACTGGACTAAATCAGGTTTAACCCATTTGGTTATGTGTTGAACGAGTCTTTTTATTTCTTCCTAGAAATACTCTAAATTAACATAATTTGGGAGAGTTCATGCTTTGTTTTAGAGATCTATCTTAGGCACTCTGAAAGTTTCTCAAGAACATTGTATGCATTTTGGTATTTTAAGACATACTAGTTGACAGGGTTGAGGATATCCGTCATTTAGAATGTGAGATTGCTAGAGCTTGGAAGGAACAAGAGATATTAGTTCACCAAGAGCGGTTGAGATTTAACATGGAACGCAATCTACCTCCGAGTAACATGGAGAATGAAGATCATGGGGTTGAGGGAATATGGGTCAAGGAAATATTGGAGGTAATCACAGAAATCCGCCTGGCCTCATCATGCACCAAGACCCGCATTAGTGATTAGAGCTTATGATGAACCACACATTCATGGTCATATGATCAGGATTAGGCCTCCTCTGATATCGAAAAATAAATTCGAGATCAAAGCATGTTTAATCAACATGGTACAAAGCTTGAAGTTTCATGGACTTGCTATGGAGGATCCGCTTGCTCACTTAAATCAATTTGACCGGTTTTGTGGTACGGTGAAGATCAATGGGTTCTCGGAATATGCTTCCAAGTTTAAGCTTTTCCCATTCTCACTTGGATACAAATCTCATGTGTGGGAGAATAACTTACCTCACAACTACATTACTTCATGGGATCAATGCAAGAGAGCGTTCTTAGCTAAGTTTTTCTCCACGTCATGCACGACTTTGATTAGGAACGAGATCTCAAGCTTTGCACAATGAGTTAATGAGAGTTTTTGTGAGGCATGGGATCAATTCAAAGGTTACACATCTCAATCCCCACACCACAGTTTCTCGAAGGAGTCTCTCTTGAGAACACTCTACTGTGGTGATGCGATTCCGGTGAGAAATCACGCCCCAAATTTGTACAGAGAAGTTATGGGATGGATGATCTCATTCTAGACAAACAAAAATCTGGAACAAGAAATGGATTGATATACGCCACAAAGGGTTGCGGAAGACCCTTTGATAACCCTTTAGAGATCACAACTCGACAAACAAAAATTGGATCAATGATCTATGCTTAAAATAGTTTGAGAATAAAAAAATAGATAGTTTCTTACAATGAGGTTCAGCGAAATATAAAGAAAAGAAAGGCCGTGTTTACGAGAACACCTCGGAATCAAGCACCCCGAATACATCATAATAATAAAGATACAATTTTAATTAAAAAATGACTCTTCAAGTTATTTCCCTTCCTTTGGCCACAAAATTCTTCTTGTTGTTGGGCCTGATCTTGATCAACATATGGAAGATGAATTATGTGAACCAAATGCCTCATTTAAAAACGTTCTCCGAAAAACTCAATGGAAAAAACCGAAGATAAGAGAAAAAGAGTACAAATGGACCACATATCCATTTGTTGATCCTCTTGAGCGTGAATCAAAACCAGTGTGGCTTGGACACAACCTCCTTTTCTCGAATAATCTTTGTGATTCATGATTTGGTGAAGTAAAGCTCCAATAGTCTTGTTGAAGTCCTTGGTCCGAGAGCGAGTCATTCGTCCAACTGGTACGACTAAAGCATCTTCAACTACTAGCTTGTCTTTAGCTACATGTACATCTTGTGATCCTTGCTCTAAGTCCTTGGAGCTTCTAAATATCGCATCCTCCTCTGCCAGTTGAAAAGGATTTGTCCTCAAATATGTTGGATCTGCAATAAAAGAGACAAAGTCAGTATCATTGAAACTAGGACTCATATTATACTTACCTTACGGCTTAAGTTGATAAGCATTGTCGCTGATTCTTCTTATTAAGTTGAATGGACCATCAATATTTTGCATTAGTTTGGATTTTTTTTCAGCTGGAAGTTGTTCCTTCCTCAAGATTACCCATACTTGTTCTCCCACCTCAAAGACCATCCTGAAATAACAATGAGTTTGTTGTCCTTCGTCCAAACAATCCAATTGCAGTCCTCACAAAGAAATTGGACGAGAGAAGTTCTAAGTCTGGTGGCTCCTTTTTTGTACCTGCAACATTGTCAACACCTTTAGTAAAGAACAAGTGTATTATCACAGTCATAGAGTCACTATAAAAAATTAAACAAGTCTCATTTCGGACCTAAGAATTGTCCTTATCATGTTCCTCTTTTACAAGCATCTTAAGACGAGTTTTGTTCTGAACATTCTTTGAATAACCCTAAGCTTTTCTCAATAATATCTGGATATAATAAACTCATACTCACAGCCCTTAAATCATGAGAAACAAATCGAGTAAAAGGATTACTTACCTGAACAAGGTCCTTAGTGTGTTTGGTGCTTGTAGTTATCACGGTAAATGAAAGTAATGTTAGATCCGGGGGGTCTTCTTTGATCAGGGCATTGTTGGTGAACAACTTTTCCTCTCTAGAATAGTTTCTTCAATGCGTAGCTTTACTTGCAAATCAACGTCTCTAGAAATAAAATCTATTTGGTGATGATTAACACGAATATGTGGTAGTCCTATGGGGTTATCCTCTTGGAACACGTCCTCGTAATCTTGCAAAAGAGACATCATCCCACTCGGTAGCACCTGTGCAAGTTTAATCAAGCTCATGAGAGCTTCCTTGTAAACAAACAATAATAATGGTTGTTTTGAACAGAAAGTTTTCTTAACCTCACCAGCCCTATTAAATTTGATTCCTTGCCTATGTGTTCTTCCTTGTATTTTAGTCGAAATTGATCTTGATAAACTTCATAGTGATATCTTGATTTACTCTGATGATGAGTGAATATTTCTCGATCATTATTCTTCTTGATTGGCCTTAAAATTGTACAATCTGGACCAAGAGAAAGCAAGTTAGCTTTCATTCCTTTTTGGGAGTCTACATCAATACTGTATTCAGCTCTAGGAAATTGATTTTGGACCAGAACTGCTTCAGCTTGAGTGAATTCACGTGTTGTTGCTTCTTTAGTTGATTCTCGGATTTGAACTGGTTGTGGTAAATCTGGTGGTTCTTTCTTGTTCAAGACAGTGTTGGTGATATCCTCACTTTTTTATTGGCTGCGAAACACGTCATGAGCTCTGAGTTTGATGGCATGTCATTACACCTTGTTACTTTCTCTGTTTGACCCATGGTTAAGCTCCGTGTTGAAGTAGTTCCTTGGACTTTGGCATTGGCTTGTGGAGCACGTTTTGATACTAAACCCTTTGGTGCATACTTATCCCTTAGTAGTTCCTTAAGATCTTCCCACAAGGTAATAATTGGATCCTTGTAATACCAGCGAGCATCAACTTCTTGCAACCACCATTTATAAGCGTCTTTGATGAGTTGGCTAATTTCAAAAGCTAATCTTTCTTTTTCTAGGATGCGGTGGTAGTATAACCAATCGTCCATGTTTCTTTCCCACTCTAAGTATTTTTCTTTTCCTAAAAAGTTATAGCATTGAAGCGTATTAATAGATTGAAAATCAGAATAAAAATAAGACTTAGATTTAGGAGCGTGAAAGGTTTTCTGTGGGTTGCTCCGTGTTAATCTCAGTGTATTGCCTGGTGGCTTGGGATTAAGCTCTTGTTCCCTCCTTTTTCGTGCTCTAATCTCACGAGCAAGATCCGGTATAAGCTCTTGATGGAAAAAAATTGATTTTTTTTTATTCATCATTTGCTCCATTTTCCCGTAATCGCTTAAACGAGAAGCCTGTTGTGGATGTTGCTTGATTCCTCATAATGATTGGACATCTTGGCCTGAAAAACAATACAAAAATAACCCAGTAACAAGCTCCTTTGTAGAGAAATAGATCACAAGCCGTTAGTGCAAGGGCTTGATATTCCATTCCCGTAGAAGAACGAGACACTGTGGGCTGGCGTTTTGCGGACCAAGAGATAATATTGCATCCAAGAAACTTGCAGAATCCAGTTTTATACCTCCTCGTGGATGTTTCCCAGTCACTATCACAGAAGGCACACTAGAACAGAAGTGACTGTTTGTATGACACGTAAACTCTCCTAGAACCCTAATTGCGACTATTGAAGTTTATCGGTCACAAAAAAATATCAAATCATGCTCAAAAATTCTAGAAAAATTTTAAAAATTCTTAGGACACTTCTAGACACAGAATCAATCGATTTCGCAATTTTATCAAATGCCAATAATTTATGAAAATCGAAATAAAATGAAGGACAAAATAACCACTCAATTTCTCAGCTGCTCTGATACCACTTGATACTATTCCGGTGAGGAATCACGCTCTAATTTTGCCATAGAGAAGTTATGGGATAGATGATATTGTCCTAGACTCGACCATCAAAAATCTCGAAACTAGAAATTGATTGATAGACGCCACAAAGGGTTGCGGAAGACCCTTTGATAAGCCTTAAGAGATCACAACTCGACAAACAAAAATTGGATCAATGATCTATGTTTAAAGAGATTGAGAATAAAAACATACTCTCTCTGTTTCATATTACTTGTTGTTCTAGGTTGTTTTACGTAGATTAAAAAAACAATTGTGTTTTCTATTTTACCCCTAATTAATGTTTATTTAGTTTTATTTGATTGGTCACAACATTAAAACAATAGCGACATAAATGAGAATTTTACTAAACATCTGCATTGAAAACATAAACCAACAAGTAATATGAAACGAATTTTAACTTTCAAAATGACAACTAATATTAAACGGAGGGAGTAGATAGTTTCTTGCAATGAGGTTCAGCGAAATATAAAGAGAATAGAAGAAAAGAAGGGCATGTTCACGAGAACACCTCGGAAACAAGGACCCCGAAAATACAACATAATAATAAAGATATAGTTTAAATTCAAAAATGACTCTTCAAGTCATTTCCCTTCCTTTAGCCACGAGATTCTTCTTGTTGTTGGGCCTGATCTTGATCAAAAAATTGAAGATGAATTCTGTGAACCAAATGCCTCACTAAAAACCTTTCTCCAGAAAACCCAATGGGAAAACCCGAAGATAAGAGAAAAAGAGTACAAATGAACCACACATCCATTTGTTGATCATCTTGAGCGTATATCAAAACTAGTGTGGCTTGGACACAACCTCCTTTGCTCAAGTGATCTTCTTGATTTATGATTTGGTGAATTAAAGCTCCAATTGTTTTGTTGAAGTCCTTGGTCCGAGAGCGAGTCATTGGTCCGCATGGTACAACTAAAGAATCTTCAGCTATTAGCTTGTCCTCAGCTACATGTCCATCTTTTGCTCCTTGCTCTAAGTCCTTGGAGTTTCCAATATCGCATCACATGGTGTCTTGCCAAAGTATAGCATGCTAATAGACACGACAAGCAATGTAACTTCTTCGAAAATGTGTTGATGAAGGATTTTTATTGGTAGAGATTCTTGCTCAAATTGACGATAACTATGGTGTAGATTACGATCGCACATCAAGAGATAGTAGTGAAATGAATGTTCTTTACCGTAAGGAAATCAAGATATTGAATGAGAAGATTGATAGGTTGCTACAAGTATCTCCAAAGACAGTTAACTATGTTGGTGAGAATGATGGGTTTGAATGCTTTTAAGATGTTGGAAATGAGGGTTGTGATGAGTAACAAGAAGAGATGAATTATATTGGTGGCCAAAGCCAAGGTTACAATATAAAATTCAATCAAACTATAGGAAACATCAAAAATAATCCTATATAAATCCAAATATGGAGAATTCCCAAGACCAAACCTACTCACCTATGAAACCTCAAAGGAATTTCCAATCCATCAACCAACAACGCAAATACCAATCAAACAACCAACAAGGAGATTCCTTGCCTAAACCTCAATTCATCTCCAACCAACCATACTACCAAAACCAAGGGCAAGGAAGTGCACTGCCACCATCTAATAAAGAACACACTAAGCTCTCTTGAAGAATATTCTAGAAGGACAAGGAAGCAAAGTGATATAAGACAACAGATCTGTGTTGGTGAGCTTGAGAATGTATGGACTGTGGAATGGATGGGAGTTTCTGGCTGGCGTGAATCTCTCTCAGTAACTCACTACAAGAAAGCTGGCCGGAAACAGATGGAAATTTTTGACAGATAACCGACAGAAATCCGATATAATTTTTTGAAAACATCATATCCATCGGAAATATTTGATCGACTACAATCCGTCGGAAATTTCTGATGGATTTCCGACACAAATAGAGTTACCCGTCGGAAACCCATCGGAAATTATAAACGTTGATGTTACCATTGTAGTAGCCGTTGTCGGAGCCGTTATGTTCCGACGGATTTCTGATGGGTATCTCTATATCCTTCAGAAATTACGACCGTTGTCCAAGCTATTACTTTATGATGGATTTCTGACGGAATTTCGACGGACTGCGATTCTATATATTTGTTCCCATCATTCTCTATTCATTCACAATTACAAACTCTTTCTATAATACCTTATTCCAAATTATATTCTTCACAATATTTTCTTGAAATGTCTTCTTCAAATAATTTTCAGTCATGGATGGATAGAGATATGAGGAATCCGGAGTCTGACTTATTGAATGACGAGTATGCCCAAGGCATAAGCGAATTCATGGAAGTGGCAGAAAATCAACCACGAACCAAAAAAGTGGTAAGTTGAAATGTCCATGTTTACTTTTCTGGAATTCTCGTAATATTAAGGTAGAGTTAGTTTGGCATCACTTGTTTGCCAATGGGTTTATGCCAGGGTACAAGATATGATATTTTCACGGGGATAATATTTTTGAGTATGGTAGTACTAGCGAACCATATATTGCTGATAGTGTAGGAGAACGAACAAAAGTAGATGTCGGTGCAGGAACAATTGAGATGGTGAATGATGCATTTAGAGAGAATGAAGTCAGCTAGTGATGATAGAGGTAGGGTTGAGGAACCTAATTTAGAAGCTCGCCGGTTTTTTGATATGTTAGATGCAGCAAAGCAGCCATTATATAGCAGTTATAGAAAAAGTCATTCACCATTATCATCTGCTAGTAGAATGATGACTATCAAGACAGACTTCAATTTGGTGAAGGAATGTGTCGATGCGATAGCAGATTTGGTGAAAGATATTTTGCCGGAACATAATCTTTCACCAGCATCATACTACGAGGTACAAAAACTTGTAGCTGGTCTTGGTTTGCCGCATCAGATGATAGATGTGTGCATCGACAACTGTATGATATATTGGAGAGAATAATGAAAACTGCAACAGATGTCGCTTTTGTCGTAAATCGCATTATCAGGAAACCAGCAGTAGAGTTCTGATTTCATTTAAACAGATGTGGTATTTACCGTTAACGGAAAGGTTGAAAAGGTTATATCAATCCCAGCGCACAACAGAGCCAATGAGATGGCATGCGGAGCATTGTTAAGATTGAGAGATTACACATCTTTCAGACGCAGAAGCGTGGAACAATTTTCAATCACTGTATCCAGATTTGCGGCAGAGCGGAGAAATGTGTACCTCGGACTATGTACAGATAGTTTCAACCCATTTGGAAAGCATGGAAGACAATACTCGTTGTGACCCGTTATTGTTACACCGTATAATTTGCCTCCATATTTGTGCATGCCTAGAGAGTTTTTGTTCTTCTCCATTCTTGTTCCCGGCCCCGAGCATCCGAAGAAATCTCTTGATATAATTTCCAGCCATTGATATATGAGTTACAAATGCGTTGGGATCATGGTGTTAAAGTGTATGATGTTTCTTGCCAGAAGAATTTTAAGATGCGTGCGATTCTAATGTGGATGATTAGCGATTTTCCAGCATATGTTATGTTGTCTGGATGGACAACCCATGGAAGATTATCTTGCCCGTATTTCCAATACAACACTGATGCATTCCAATTACAACACGGAAGAAAAACATGTTGGTTAGATTCTCATAGAAGGTTTCTACCGAGTGATCATCCGTATCGTCGGTCTAGGACATTGCTTACAAAGAATAAGAAAGTGTTTGACGGTCCATCTCCTGAGATAGACGGGATTAGTATATTGGAGCAGTTAAGAGATTTTGGTGTGGAGCGGACTCCTTACTGTGGTGGTAATGGACATGATCCCATTGATGGTGTCGGTGTTTTTCATAATTGGCACAAGAAGAGTATTTTCTAGGATTAGCCATATTGGAAAGACCATCTATTGAGACACAATTTCGATGTTATGCACGTTGATTAAAACTTCTTTGACAACATCATGAACACGGTTTTAAATGTCCAAGGGAAAACGAAAGACAAAATAAAGTCTAGATTAGACTTGCCATTGTATTGCACTCGAGATTTTCTTGAAGTTCTTCCTACTGGTAAATGTCCTTTTTCTGGCGTATCGGTTGGGAGCTGATAAGAAGCATGCATTTTTTGATTGGATTCAGAACGATGTCAAATTCACTGATGGTTATGCACCTAATCTACGAAATTGCATCGATCATGATGAAGGCAAGTTTACTGGGATGAAGAGTTACTGGATGCAGCGGCTCCTTCCATATTTCTTTGCGCATCTTCTTCATAAAGATGTCTACCAAGTAATTGCAGGTATATATCATTTTTATAATTCCTATATGTTTTAACATGTATTTTATATGTATCTTAATTTTATAAATGTTTTATATGCAGTTGTTGGTGCCTTTTTCAAGATTTATGCACGAGAACACTTACAGTGGACAATATTAAAATATAGAAGCTAATATACCAGTAATTATTTGCAATCTTGAGAAGATTTTTCCTTCGGAAGCTAATATACAGTGGACACTCACACTTTGGTGAATATTATTTTTCTTCGAAAGTTCGTACAAAGAGTAGACGTCCAAGTCACCATGATGATCGAGGTGAGCAAGCAATTTACTCCATGTATGCCCCTGCGTTATTTTCCCAAGTTGGTCGAGCGAGTGAAAAAGGAAAGAAGCGAAAACTTTCACATCAGGAGTTTATACAATTGCATACGTATATCCTAACAAATTGTGAGGATATTGCAGAATATGAAAGGTAAACATGTTTTAAAATTTACAGTGTAAAATAATCCTAAATTTTGTGGTAACTTTACATATGTGATGTTTTTGCAGGATCTACATGGCATTAATATGTGGCTACTTTCCAGAAAAATTAGAAGAAGAACTTCAAGTCCAAAAGGAGACGAAATTTATGCTTTGGCTACAATTCTACATAAGTGATTAATTAAGTACGGTTATTCAATTTATTTTTGAATAATTAATTAAAGAATATAATAATTTATAATTTTCTTCTAAAGTTTATAGGTTTTTGAAGGAATTAAAAGTGGTTAGTGGAAATCGTGAACGGTCCTAAATACCTCAGAACTTCATACCCAAGGTATTGCACTAGGGGATATGCGTTTTCAGTATATGATGAAGAAAAAACGAGGCCAACTTCAAATTATGGTATTTCGACTGAATCTAGTGATTTAGTCTACTATGGCATTCTGAGAGAAATATTAGAAATACACTACCCAGGAATTATGGACTTGAGATGCACTGTTTTTTTCTGTGATTGGTATGATCCACGTCTTGGGAGTGGTGTTCGACTGGACCAATTTGGTGTGACGTCTTTTCATTCAACACGGAGATTAGATAAATATGACCCAGTCATTCTAGCGTCACAAGCAGACCAGGTATTTTAACTTAACTTATATTATATATATATTATTTATATCAACAGTTTTATGTACAGTAATTAATTATAATTTTTTTTTAGGTTTGCTACATCCGTTATCCTCGAGTTACACGTCTGGCCGACCCGTGGATCACAGTTACTGCAATTAACCCAAAAGGAAGAATTTATGAAGTACCCGAACACGATGCTTTGCAACCAATTAGCAGTGCTTCAATGGATCCCGTTGAGCATTCCTTTGATGTCAATCTTGTGGTTGATTTTACAAAAATCGGGGATGATATAGTTCAGTCAGACTCAAAGGAAGAACGTGGTGAATTTTATGACGATCTACACTCAATTCCATCAGATGGATCATCATCTAATTCAGAGTAGTTCGTTAATATTATTTGATTTGTTTTTAGTTGAAAATATTTTTTATTTGTATATTCGAACATATTAGTACTTTTCAATAATTCAAAAACAAATAAAATACAATAAATGTGAACCATCAATGTGTTTGACAATATACCTTGAAACATCAATAAAAAACCCCTAAACCCCAAATCCGTCAGAAATTCGTCGGTTATTTCTGACGGATTTCTGACGGATTTTGGGTTTAGGGGTTTTATTGTAACTGATTTCATAGTTAACCTCAAAACACATTTCTAATAGTATATACATCATAAGGTATGAGACATTTAAAACTTCTTTTGAAGAAATGAGATATTTCAAAAATATTTCATAGATTACACAAACTGTTACATAATGAAACATATACTTTAACTTACATATGGTACTACGATATTCAAAATTCATTTTTTGTTAAATTTAATATTAACAAGGGTTAAATTGATAAATTTATGTTTGAAGTCACGAATCTATCAGAGTATATACACATTTCAATTAAAATGAATTGAAAAAAACCCCGAAACCACAAAACCGTCGAAAATCCGTCAGAAATATCCGACGGATTTTCGACGAATAAAAGCAGACACGTGTCTAGTGTCAAGGTTTGCACCGGTTTGACTGGCCAATGACAAGACATACAATCCAACGGAAAGTTCCGACGGTATTGAAAAATAAAACCGCCAATTCTTTTTTCGGTTTCCGCGTGCCTATATTTTTGTGGTTTTGTCAGAAATCCATCGGAACTTTCCGACGGAACTGCGAAAGTTTAGGCGCGATTATTCTCGAAACACTGCGTGTATTTAATTATTTTGAATACCGACAGATTTCCGACGGATATGTCCATCAGAATATCCGTTATAAGACCAACTGCATCTTCTCCGTTTCGCCATTTGCGAAAATGGAAGAAAACCTCAAAAAAAAAAAATTCTTAGATTCGTTGCTTTTGGATCAAATCCGTCCGACCACATGGACCAAAATCCTAACAATTTGTAAGTTCCTTTCAATTAGTTTTACATGTATATTATTTATTAGTTAGATTTTTATGTGTTTTAGATCTTGGAATTTTGAATGGTTAAATTTAGGATTGGTTGGCTAGATTGTTAGATTTAGGATTTGAATGGTTAGATTTAGGATTGCAATGCTTAGATTTAGGATTTGAAAACTTTGAATCGTTTGTTTGATTTTATAAATTTTTGTGATTTTGAGATTTATTTTAAAGTAAGATTTTAGAATGATTTAGAAATTAATGAGGATTTTAATATTGAAATTATTTTTGTTTTATGTGTAAATTTTATGTTTTAATTTTGATATTGAATTGTTTTAATTTTTTATTAAAATGTTTTGGAAATTGTTTTAATTTTAAGTGTTCTAATTTGTGTTTCAAATTATTTTGAATTTTACTATTTATTATATATTAATCATATTTATTATATATTAGTTATATAGTTATTTGGTTTTTAATATTTTAATATTTTTAATATTTTTTGTTTTTAACATTGTATTTTTTACTTTTTCAGGAACTATGGTGCATTTTATCGATCGCGTTCCGATAGGGGTGGCGGTTCCCGTGCGGCATCAAGACGTTTGAGTCGTAGTCATTCTGAGGTTCAGAAACTCAAGAACCCGTTGGAGCGGCTTCTTTCCCGACGCAAATGAGTGTCAAAGATTTTGTGTCACAACCGGGAAAAGAGAATCACCCTTTGCTGCATTTGGATTGTGAAGGCCGATCGACTTGGTAAGTTATTTTATTTTTTAATATTTTCTAATTCTTTTATAAAAATTTTGAATTTTCTTAATTTATCATTTTTGTAGGTTTGACGAATTCGGTAATGGAATCTCGAAATCCTTTAACCGAATGCTCAACGAGATGCTACAACGTCCATACCTGACGTAGACAAGCATGCCTATGGATGATCAAGAAATGTGGTTTCGACAATTTATGGTAAAAATTTATTATTTATTAAATATAATTTTAATATTAAATATTTTTTTAACCTCAATATTTCTTTTTTCAGCAAGAATTCACTTGGGAGCCGCAACTCACGTCTATAGTTAGACGTGATTTCGATAAAAAAAAAGCTGGATTACTGTACTTGAATGCGAGATGGTTACCTTACAAGTTGGCGTGAAGCTCTCCCTTGTTAGATCAAAACGGGGTGGTGAAATGGATTGAATAGCACTACAGAGACGATGGGGGTTCTCTGATACAGCTAGATACACTCAACCTAGTCATGAATAACACACGAGAAGAGAAGAGAAACTTCAAGTGACAGCGGCTCAAAGAAAACAAGTTGAACTGCGTTATTTTATAATAAGGTAAAAGGTATGTTTTACACAGCAGCAGGGAAATCTTATAAATGATTCATCAGCTAGCCCTGGGGCTGACTCAAAGAACAAAACCAACTCAGCAACAGAACTTGGAGAAAATAAAAGCGACAACACAAAATAAAAAGGAAATACGAAAAATACAAAAGAAATACTTATAAAAACATCTTAATTACGTACGCACAAGCTGGGTTCGTTCTGGTGTTGCTAATGGTGCTGAGAACTACTAGGATAAGTCCTTCATATCTGAACAAACCATAAATAATGAAAATACCTTGTGTTGGCTTGCTATGGCTTCTATTGACGGAATGGGAGTTTGGAGTAGTTCTTGTGCTTGTAGATTGAATTCTTGGTTGTATTCTTCATCTTGAAGTTCTTTGAAATTAGTTTGATGAAGATCTTCTCGCATTTCCACTTGGTCTTCCTTGAAGTCATCTCCTTGTTCCGTTCGCTCCTCCTTGGTTCTTTTGCTAGTTTCGAGTGTAGCTTGCAGCTCTGATGTAAATTCCACGGGATTCTTGTTTTTTCAGCTCCTAGACATGTCAAGAGATTAACTTACCTTGGTTTCTGGTTGTACGCATCTCTTTGAGGCTTAAACCCACAAAGTCCTCCATTAAGTCCTCATCGGCTGCACTTGAGGTCTCGTCATTATTTGTGGCTTCTTGGGTTGCTCCGGGCAGGTCACTCAGTTCTTTGGTGTTGAGAATGGTCTCCACAGCTTCGTTGAATCTCTCCCTAAGCTTTCTGGTCCTAGAACAAGTCATTGGTGCCTCCCTTACTTCGGGGACGCTTATTTTGTCTATGGTTGGTTCGATGACTTCATCAGGGAGCAAAAACATTTACTAATCAAATGGCGGAAATGAACGACAAAATGGATGGGGTTTACAAGGATCTCAATTCCAAGTTCGAGCACTTTTCTTCTTAATTAAATCGAATGATAGCTCCTCTTCAAAGCCTTCCATTGGTGTGCTACCGGATAAGCCCCAACGGAACCCAAAATAATACATCAACGTCATCACATTTAAATATGGGAAAGAACTACCTAGTGGAGACCTCAATAGGGACATTGAGCCTAAGAAAAAGGAGGTAGTGATTGAAATTAAAGATGATGAGGTAGTAGATAAAAAGGCAAAAGATGAAGAGCAAGTTGTTGAAAAGGTTATAGTGGATAAAAGAAATGGTAAGGTCGTTGAAGAGACTCCAAAAAAGGGTCCAACGTTTTCAAAAATAGACTCTCTTTGTACCACCACTAAATAAACCAAAGTTTCCTTTCCCGGGCCGGTTAAAGAAGCAACTGATGGAGAAGTATCAAGCTATGTTCGACAAGAAAATAAGTGAGGTTACCATGACGATACAAATTCTTGATGCATTTCTGTTGTCTCCTCACAACCAGTTTCTAAAAGACACGGTAAAGAAGGAGCAAAAGGCATTAGAAGGCATTGTTTTCTTAAACCATGAGTGTAATGTCATTATCCAAAGGAAGGTGGTTGCTAAGAAGAAAGATGATCCGGGTAGCTTCACACTCCCTTCTTCCCTTGGACCTCTATCATTTAGTCAGGGTTTATTCGATTTAGGGGGTAGTATGAGTTTGATGCCTCTATTGGTTGCCAAGCGCTTGGGATTGAAGTGATAAAAAGATTGTAGGATCTCACTTATCCTTGCCGACCAGTCAGTTACAACACAAATTGGGTTTCTTGAAGATCTTTCCATGATGATTGGTAATTTTGAGATACGCATGGACTTTGTAATGCTTGAGATGGATGAAGAATCAAAGGATCCATTTATCTTGGGTCATCCATTCTTACATACTACAGGTTCAATGATTGATGTGTGAGGGGGAAGGATAAACTTGCATTTGGGTGATGAGGTTTTGACCTTTGATATCAACAAGGTGAAGAAGAAATCGACCATTGAGGGTCAATTGTTTTACATTGAGGAAATGTATGCATTGGCTGATGAACTATTTGAGGAGATCACCTTAGAAGACTCGCCCCATAGTACTTTGACAGTTAAGAAAGAAGATTTTGGATTACTTGAGGATGATAATGTAGGGTATGAGACGATTCTAGACTCACACAAGTTGGCTTGTGGTGATGGTACCTCTATTGAATTGAAACAAGAAAGCCATGAGGTTCGTATTCTTGAGGTCGGAGAAGTGACTATCGAATATGGAGCTAGCAATGGTAAGACTATCATCGATGGAAATTGGAGTGAACTCAAATTACCAAAGGTCAACCTCAAACCTCTCCCAAAAGGGCTAAGATACGCATTCGTCGGAATAAACTCTACTTATCTGGTTATCATTAATGATGAACTTAGTGATCCTCAGACTTCCACCCTTTTAGGAGAATTAAAAATTTTAGGAAAGCCATAGAGTATTCACTTGATGATATAAAAAGAATCTCGGAAACCCTTTGTGTGAATAGGATTCCCCTTGAGAATGAGTCTATGACTTTCGTTGAGCATCAAAGACGGTTGAACCCTAAATTTAGAGATGTTGTGCGGAAAGAGATCCTCAAACTTTTGGATGTGGGGATAATTTACCTAATTTCGGAAAGCATATGGGTTTCCCGGTACACTTGGTACCAAAGAAGGATGGAGTCACAGTAGTTAAAAATGATAAGGATAAACTGATCATGACTAGGACTATAACGGGATATAGGATGTGCATAGACATCCAAAAATTAAATGCCAATCTAGGAAATATCACTTTCTATTACCTTTCATAGAAATATTAGCTAACCACACCCACTAATGCTTTCTTGATGGGTTTCAGGATTCTTCCAAATCCTGATTCACCCCAATGACCAAGAGAAGACGATATTTATTGCCCTTACCATACCTTTTCATATCTAAGGATGTCATTTGGGCTATGTAACGCACTTGCAACCTTTCATAGGTGCATGATGTAGATCTTCTAGGATTTAATAGAGAATTCGGTTGAGATTTTTATGGATGACTTCTCCATCTATGGATACTTGTTTGTTTCTTGTCTTGCTAATCTTTGTATGGTCTTGAAGTGATGCGAGGAGACAACCACTGGGTTGAATAGGGATATATGCCATTTTATGGTCAAAGAAGACATAGTGTTGGGTCACAAAATCTTCGAGAACGGAACTGAGGTGGGTATAGCAAAGATTGATGTGATGACTAGCTTAGCGCTTCATAACTCGGTCAAGGGTATAAGAAGCTTTTTGGGACATGTCGGGTTCTATAGAAGGTTTACTAAGGACTTTTTCAAATATTGCAAGAACACTTACAAGACTTTTGTATAAAGAGGTTGCATTTATGTTTAGTGAGGAGCGTCTTGAGGCCTTTGAGAAGATAAATCATGAGTTGGTTAGCGCTCCTATTGTGCAAACATTGGCTTAGAAATTTCCCTTTGAGATCATGTGTGACACAAGTGATTATGCGGTTGGAGTGGTTCATGGTCAAAGGAAAGATAAGAAGCTTCACGTGATATACTATGCGAGTAGAACCCTCGATGATGTGCAGTTAAAATATGCCACGATGAAGAAGGAACTCCTCGCCATAGTATTCGCGTTTAAGAAGTTTACGTCCTACTTGGTTGGGTTTAAAGTAATTTTTCATATGGATCACATGACATTGAGACATATATTGGCAAAAAAGGATGCCAAATCAAGGCTTTTAAGATGGATCTTGCTACTCCAAGAGTTCAAATTGGAGATTAAAGGCAAGCAGGGAATAGAAAATGGTGTAGCGGATCATCTCTCACGGTTGAGGATCATCAACAATATACCAGTCGAAAAGAAGGGAATAGAAAATGGTGTAGCGGATCAAGTAATGATGATCCAAATTTGAGAATTTAATCATGAGATTCACTAAAAGCTTGAGGAAGCAAATGAGTTTAAAGAGAAAGCACCTTGGTATGCTGATATAAAGAATTACTTGGCTTGCGGTAAAGAGCCACTCGATTTGAATGATTATGATAGGAAAAAATTCTTCAAAGATATCAACCATTTCTATTGGGATGAGCCTTATAGTACAATTTATGCAAGGATAACCTCTATAGGAGATGTGTTGCAGAAGAAGAGGTAGAAGGGATCTTGTTGCATTGCCATGGTTCGGCCTATGGAGGCCACTTCGTAAATTCAAGACGGTTAAACAAATTCTACAAGCGGGATTTTGGTGGTCGGCCATGTTTAAGGATGCTCAAGGATTCATCATGAAGTGTGACTCGTGTAATAGAAAGGGGAATATATGTTGAAGAAATGGATTCCTCAAAACCCAATTCTTGAGATTGAAATCTTTGATGTGTGGGATATCGATTTCATGGGACATTTTCCTTCTTTCTATGGAAATTGCTACATCCTCATTGGGGTGGATTATGTGTCAAAATAGTTTGCAGTGATTGATATTCCTACCAATTGGAATTAGAATGAGTTTGTTGATAGATATAACCAATTTTTGCTTAAATTATTTAATGGTTGATTGATGAAAATTTTGAAAAATCAAAGTTTAGGGTTATTGACAAGAGGAAAAACAAATATTTTGGAGAAAATGGGGGATTTTGGTTTTATTATATAGGAAATAGTGTATTGAGAGAGTTCTGGAAGACTATCACATTTGAAAACGTTTTGGTGATGATTCATAAGATTTATGATGAGAAAATGTGCTTAATTTGCGAATTAGGCTCTTTGGCATTGCTAAATGTGTGCTTAATGCTTGCTATTACTTCCATTGTGGTCTAAATGCTCAATTTTGTTTATGCTTTGAAAGTTTAAAAGATAGCTTGTGGTTCCACAAGAGCCTTACTAATCTTTTTCAAAGTGATCACATTATTTTGTAGAGCATCAATGGGAAAGACAAGCGTATCTATCGAAGAGGCGAACAAGAAGAAAGCTCAAAAAGGAAAAAGAAGAGCTCAAACTTCTAAGCCTTCTAAGCCTCAAACTCAAGCTACATCAAGCAAGAAAAGGGGAAAGCAAAAGGAGGTAGAGCAAAGTAAATAGGAGCATAGTGAATACGAGCATAGTGATTAGGAGCATAGTGAATCAGAGTGTAGTAAGCGGGAACAAAGTGAGACCGATAATGATGAGGGGAGAGCTCCAGTAGCTTAAGGAAAGGATATAGCAAAGGGAAAGGTAAATGCTAAAGTAAAGGAGCAAGAACCCAAAAAGATACCCCATGCTAGCTACATGATTGGAGGTTCCTCGCTTCCTTCACTGCCATGACAACAAGCAAATCCAGAAAACTCGTGCAGCCCTATTTCTATGAAAAGAAAACTAAGACCTAATGAAAAACTTCTGTCCCGTGGATTGGTTGATCCTAATGAGGATCGATCGATCCCCACTTCCCTAACACATTTTCTACATCAGCTTCATTTGCTCGCTAGATTGACATATCTTCAGTAAAACATGTATAACTCTTAAACCATCTATCAGAATGATATTACACAGGTTTCAAATGAAAGCTAACTCAAAGAGCTAACTGGTATCTAAATATCACAATAATCCAACGTCGGGAAGACCTCTAATGAGTGTCAAAATTCTGAATCTTTTACAATACTCTGCATCTCCAAATCCGCGTTTTCATCACAAAACACCATATTTTCCTCTAAAGCTACCTAAAACCTGTAAGTACTCGATAGACGACTAAAAGGATATAAAGAAACAATTTGATTCAATCTATACTATTATTCGCGCAAACAACATATCTAATTACCATCAAAATCGAACTTATTTACAGCAATTACGACAGTTTTGATCGAGTATTACTAATGATAATTTCAATTTAAAAAGGGTACTTAGGTCAAGAGGTTATAAACAAACAGATATTTTCCAGATTATTCTTAACTTGTTATAAGATTAAAGAGGATCTATTGAATTAAGGATTTGTGATGATTTGAGTTTAATTGAAATTTGAGAAGATTTGGTTGAATATTGCTGAATTAGGAAATTTGTTATTAAATTCTCTAAATTCTCACCTAAAACCATGAGATTTTGATATTTGTAATTTTAACTAAGAAATCATCTGAAATCCCATCAAAAACTTTAAAATCCAATTTTTTAAATGTTTTCAATAACAGTGGATTTGATTGTGCATTTTAAAATCACTAATCCAATGATAACATCGTATTTTTCCTTTTATTTATATGTTTTTATCAGGGTTTTAATGCAGAAACAAGTGATTATGGACATTTCAAGGCCATTTTCCACCATTTCCACTTCCCGGAGACTCTTAGATCTTTTGGAGCAAAAAAGAGACAAAGACAAGCAAAACCCATTTTAAAGCAGTTTCAGAGCATCAGAAGTTTGGCAATCGTTGAAGACCTTCCGGTGCAGAAAATCCAAGATCTTGGTGTCTATGGAAATATAGAAGAGTCAAGATTCACTGGGACAAGAATTAAAGCAATCCATTCAGCCGTTTGGAAGATACAACCCGAAGAGTGAAGCCTTGTCAAGCTCTGTCACAAGGAGAATGACCGAGGTCAAGCCTCTTGGTGACCTCAGCCATAGGACCCGTGACCAATTCCAGCCTTCATCACCACTCAGTAAGAAGCCTGTGACCGAGTTCATAAGCCAGCCTCCATACTTGCCCAAAACACCGAGTTTTGCCACAAAAACCCTAAAACCGACTTTCTACACCCCAAGGATAATAAATACTTAGTTAACCTAATGTTTTGTGTGTGAGTTCGTGAGCTTCTATCTGTGCCTCTCCAACCTCGAAACCAGAAGCCCTAGGACGTCTCTACAGAGCCTTCTTCGTCGCCTCTAACCCTAGAAGTCGCCCCTTGAAGTTCCATCCTTGTTCTTCATTGTTTCTCATCTCTTTGTTACTCTTATTTTCTTTTGGGGAGACAAGTTATCTTCTGTGACATCTAGAAAAGTTTCTTTTGAACCCCCTTTGATTTATTGATTTGTTTATGATGTTTTTCTTTATCATATCTATTGCGTTTCTTTTCATCACAAGCGAGTAGTTCTCTTTGTTGGGTTTTATGGGGTGATTCAAGGGGAATTCATGGTTCAATTCATCTAGGTTGTTAGATCTGATTTTCTTCTATTCTTAAGTTCTCTTGGGAGATCTTTACTTAATGTATGTTGTTTGAATTGATCACCAAGCACTGAGCTAAGAGAATAGGAGCGTTAACCGTGTAAACCTACTTCTCGGGCCTAGTGTTACTGAAGATTCGTGCCATAACCTGCGTGAGTTGAGTTATGGAGCTTTGTGAACTTATCAAACTTGTTTATCTTGCTGGTTGATGCATATCGTTGCCTGCGTAAGTTGAGTAATGGGGTGTTGAGACTTTAGACATTCATTCTATAAACTATATAGCTTGTTTGTTTATCCGTGTTCGTAGTTGGGAACCTAGAACGAAAACACTTGCATATGATCTTTCACTTTTTTTGTTGAGAACCATGGAAACCCTAAGATGATTCCCTAAATGCCCAATGCCTTAATCTCAGTAGCTTACAACCCATTTTATTTACTTGCTTTCTTATTCCATTGCCTTATCATTAGAAAACCCAAAAACAAATACCTTTCATATTTTGTCTTAGTTAGATTTCTTTCTCTGAATTTAATCCGCATAGCTATTACTCTCTGTGGGATAGATAACCTTAAGTACTATAACCAATTCACTGTGCACTTACAGTTATCATGTGGTTTTTTTAGGTAAAAGATTGAAGTGAAAATCCACACATATCAAGCTTTTTGGCGCCGTTGACGGGGAGTATACTAGCTGCCATTGAATTCGATAAGAACTCTCGTCTAAGATACTTTGAATTTTTCATTTAAAGTTTTCAATTTTTTTTTGCTTTTACTTCTTTGTTTCTCGAGAACCTCTGTTTTTCCTTTTAGTTTTTGTTTTTGGATTTGCAGCGCATAACAAGGAGCCAAAACTCTGAAGCCGTGATAACATCGTATTTTTACCTATTTTACCTATCATTTTCATATGGTTTTATAAAGAGTTTGGTGTGTTTTCAAGGCTAAATAGGTTATTATCGAATATTTCTAGTGTCAAAGAGGTTTTACAGGTTTTAAGGAAGTTTCAGAGCATCAGAAGTTTGGCATTCGTTTAAAACCTTCCCATGGACCAAATTAAGAGATCTTTATATACATGGAAATCTGGAAGAGTCAAGCTTCACCTCGGACACAAAGCAAAGCAATCCATTTAGCCGTTTGGAAGATACAACCCGAAGAGTAATGACCTATCAACCTCAGTCACAAGGAGTGTCACCGAGGTCAAGCCTCTTGGTGACCTCGACTATAAGGCCCGTGACCAAGGCCAGCCTTCACCGCCACCTCGGTCATAATGCCCATGACTAAGGCCGACTCCCTTGCCTCCATACTTATAAAAATGATGAGTTTATCCCCCAAAACCCTAAAACTGACTTCTTGGACCCCAAGAGGTTTAAATACTTAACCTAAGCATTAGTGCTTTTCGTGTGCTTCTACTGTGACTTCATAACAACCTACAGAAACCCTAGAGATGATCAGAGGAGCTGCACCAAGCCCTTTTGCCAGCCGAAGCCCTAGAAGATCACCAACTCTTTTCTCTTTCACATCTCTTGTTACTTTGTAATCTCTAAACCTTTATCTTTTATTTATGCAATCTATGAATTACTTAAACCTTGCTTTGATGAATCCTTTAAGCATGCTTGAGTAGTTTAATCAATCTTTCATGTTTCATAGCCTGAAACATAGGAGTAGACATGCATATACATGAATTTATTTTGAATAAACTGATCATCGATCCCCTGAGATCCCTTGAATGCCCAACGCCTTTCTTTATTGTTTTACATCTTGTTTTATTTGCTATTTAGTTTACTTGTTGTGTGACACCACAAAACCCCCACCTTTATATTCAAGTTCTAGCCTTACTTGTTCCTCTATATTTGTAATACAACTTCTCTCTTTGTGAGATTGATAACCTTAAGTACTATTATTGATTTGGATGTGCACTTGCAGCTTTATCATTGTGTTGTTTGAGGAAAACTTGACTACGCATTTTACTACACACAACAAATACACACATCAAGCCGTGACTCCAAACCAAGACATTGACCGACTAGATCGTGAACTTAGAAAAATTCAAAGACAACAACTTATGGCCGAGTTAAGGAACCAAGACCATGGTGTCCTTGACATCGATCAACAAAACCAAGCCGCTGCCCTTCATGCTCATGGGCAGATGATGCACGATGAGGATGACAATCCCATCTATGAACCTGCTAAAGCTCAAGCCGACCCTTTGGGGGTCCACAACCAAGCTTGTGAAGCTAATCCTCTAGGCGTGGGAGACAACCTCAATGATCCTCCTCACCAGCCTCCTAATGTTGCTAACGCACAACATCATGCTAATGTTGGTTTTAGACAAGCTGCTTATGTGCACCCTCTGAGACATGCCAATCTTAACAGTATGATAGCCGACTTTGACACTCCAAATCAATACCCTCAAGACCAAGCTGCCATACGAGTCCCTAATCCACCAAGACATGACTATGAGATAGAACCTCAAATCATTGATTTGGTGAAGCAAAACCAGTTCCATGGTCTCACCACAGAACTACCTATGGATCACATCGATCTCTTTGAAGAAATCTGCAGTACAACAAGAACAAATGGTATACCCAAAAAATATTTGAAGTGTAAGCTTTTTCCTTTCTCTCTAGCCAACAAGGCTCATAGATGGTTAATGTCTCTATCCCCTGGATCGATCACTACTTGGGAAGGAAGTAAGTCAACCTTTATTAACTACTTCTACATGAAGTCAAGATCCAACTCTCTTAGGAACAAGCTTTAAGGCTTTCAACAAGGACGGGTCGAATCTTTCTATGATGCATGGGAACGCTTTAAGGACTATGAACATGATTGTCCACACCATGGCTTCAGTCAAGGTAATCTTCTAAGAACTTTCTATAGAGGTTTACACTGTAAGTTTCAACTCTCACTCGACACGGCCAGCAATGGGGACTTTACTACTAAGACTGTTCTAGAAGGACGAGCTCTCATCGACAACCTTGCTGCTAGCAGTAGCAACACTTGCACTGATTTTGATAGAACCATCCGTTTTAGTGATTCTGATGCTAAGTACAAGCTTAAGAGCATGATGAGCCAACTTCTGAGAAATCAACACCACGCATTCAATGCTTGCGAGAAGATTGACAATGGAAATAATGATGCTTTACAAGAGTTTGATGATTCATTCGATCAAGAAGAAGATGTTATATGTTGGTACTGAAGGTTCCTACCAGAGCCGTGGATACAACAACAACTTCCAAAACACTTATAACCTTTCCTATAGGAACCCGAATGTGGAAAATCCTCAAGATCAGAAATATCCACAGCAATCAAAGCCGTTTCAAAACCACTTTCAGAACAATAACTTTGGTGGCAACAACAACTTCTAGCCACGTCCTCCTTTCATCAACAACAAAGTACCTTTCCCGAACATCCCAACCGGACAAGCTCAGGCACCTCAACCTCAAGGTAATAACCTTGAGAAAATAATGCAAGGATTGCATATTTCTCATCAACAAGCCACAAGGGATATCAACATAAAGGTGGATAATATCTATGGTGAATTGAATGGAAGTTCGAAAGTCCTTCCACATTTGTCAAAAAGTTGGAAACTCAGGTCGCTCAAATTGCGAACTCTGTCGCTAGACCAGCCGGTGTACTTCCTCGAAAATCCGAGGAGAATCCTAAAGCTTATTGGAATATCATCTCAACCGTGCCAGCCCTCACTAGATGTGCAGGCGAGCCATTGGTACCACTCTTTGATTCTCACGAAGACATGGTCAGTATGACACGAAACATGGATGAAGACGAGCCAAAATGCTACCCTTTAAGGAGACTACCGAAAGTAGAAGACCATGGACGTTTTTTCTGCTCTTGCTCCATAACAGGCATCGAATTCTCTAACTCTCTTTGTTATTTTGGTGCTAATGTTAACGGTATGTCAAGAAATGTTGCTGAAAGACTTGGACTTAAGATGTTGTTGTTACCGCTGATGAGAACTGGCATCATGAGTCACATGGAGGAGAGAGATCGTGATAGATCCAAAGTGGTGATAAGCCGAGAAGAAGGAGATCCGCAACCAGTGCCATCGTTGTCATTGTTTCTTTGCTGCTGCCGCCATGAACTACTTGTGCTGTCGAGTTTCACATAACCACCTAAGAAAAGACATACTCCAACATAGAGAAGAGAAAGAAAAGAAGAAAAGAAAGAAGGATATGAAGTAGAAGTAGGTTTAAGAAGAGGATAAGAAAGGAGAAGAAAGAAAGAAGAATAAGAGAACAGAAAATAATAGGTCGTGTAAAGACAAGGAGAACAACTCAAGAAAGAAAAGAGAGAAGAAACCCAAACGAGTATAAAAGAGAAGAAAGAGAATAACTAAGGAGAAGACTTAGGCAGATAAGAAGATGTAAGAAGAAGAGAAGAAGAAAAGAAGAAAGAAAAGAAAGACAGATTCATGTTGGGGTTTTGAGGGTATGCTCATGTCCAAAACTTAACAAGACCAGAAAATTGGTGGATCTAGATAGAGCTCATGTTGGATAAGCCACAGGATCCACTGTTGATGTCATTTGAGTTAAGCTCTAACCGTGGTGAGGTTTCCTTCATGCGCAAGAAGCCATTGAACCTGTCAAAATTTGTCACCAAAAATCTATAAGAAACTGTTTAGATGTAGAGTCTTCAAGTAGACATAGAATATTCATTTAAAGTCTGATCTAAATGCAACTTGGTGACGTAATGTTTCGTACTTTTGTCTAATATTCAACGGTGGGATTGAGATTTTTAACGGTTAGTTATTGACTTATTTGCGTCTTTCCAAGACAGATTTATATAGAGTTCATTGTGACTAGTCTGATGGGTTCTATTGTTCGGTTGAGCAAACAAGCTCGTCTTGAGCTTAAACTCTGCAGGAGCCTTTAGAACTCATGCATATAGGTCTCAGTTGATGGAGAAACAATTTGGAGATCAAGAGTATGGGAAAATATGTGGCTAAAGCAGAAATGGTAACTCTGTCCAAATGAGAAGAAAGGAGAAGTGAGTTGTTCTTCAATAAAGTGGCCACGGTGAGGGTGTGGTATCTGGAAACATATTAATTACTTTCTTGATATTCTCTTCAAGAATTTTGAAGCATGGGATTAGATGTTACAGGATTAGACATATATTTGATGCTTGTGATTGCTTGATTGTTTGATGATTAGATGATTGCTTATTTGATAATATGTTATGAGAATGTTATTACAATTGACATATGTAAGATGTGAAAATTAAAGTGGATATGAATGAGAATGAGAATGAAAAAGAAAATAGATTTGGAGAGACTAGGTACAAATACCTGACTCTAGATGGACCGGAGGTGAATGGGTACAAAGGCCAGTGCTTTGCATTGAGATGGAAGTGACCAGGTACAAAGGCTAATGCTTTGCGTTATGATGTGTTTGGAGAGGCTGGGTACAAAGGCCAGTACTCCAGACGAAAGTGAGTGGGTACAAAGGCCAGACTTCACAAAGATGTTATAAGATACATAAATATATGATAAATTAAACAGTAAGATGTTTAAATGATAAAAAAAAGTGTTGCATGAAAATATTTGTTGTTGAATATATGTTTAAAAATGTAGTATTTGATTTTATGCTGTGATTTTTGTTGAATGTATTTCGGATGTTCTTATTGTGTTTCATTGGGCAGAAATGATTACCTCACTAGGTAAAACTTGTTTTACTCACCCCTTTTTCTTTTTATTTTCCCTGGGTAATAAGTTTCAAGAGTTGTAGCTTGAAGTTGTTA
This sequence comes from Cardamine occulta, assembly GCA_028015245.1. Classification (NCBI taxonomy): domain Eukaryota; kingdom Viridiplantae; phylum Streptophyta; class Magnoliopsida; order Brassicales; family Brassicaceae; genus Cardamine; species Cardamine occulta. The sequence goes on from CM051365.1 coordinate 7,576,219, forward strand.
GTTGGCTAGTGTTTTTCAAATAATTTTTTTTGGTGAGACGGGATGATAATACGATGTCTTGGCCTTTGTGGTGAGAATCTTTCTAGAGTGTGCCTTCTGATTAATGGTTATTGGTAGTACTTTTTGAAGTATTGTCTTCTGATCGACAACATATTGAGGTGGTGTCTTCTAATTAATGATTATTGTTACTACCTTTTGAGGTTGCCTTGTGATCAAAAACATATTGAGCCAGTGTCTTCTAATTAATGGTTATCTTCACAAGCTTATGAGGTTGTACCTTCTGATTAATGGTTTTTGTTACAACTTTTTGAGACAATGCATTCTGATTCACAACCTATTGAGACAATGCTTTTTGAGTAATGGTTTTCATCACAACCTTATGAGGTTACAACCTCTTATTAATGGTTGTTGTCACAACCTTTTGAAGCATTTTCTTCTTATTGATAGCATGTTAAGGAAGTATCTTCTGATTAATTGTTGTCATCACAAAATTATGATGTTGGGGCTTCTGATTAATGTTTGTTGTTACAACCTTTTGAGGCAGTGTTTTTGATTGACAATTTATTGATGCAGTTCCTTCTAATTTAGGGTTGTTGTCACAACCTTACGAGGTCATGCCTTTTGATTAATAGTTGTTGTTGTTACAACCTTTTGTGATTGTTCCTTCTTATTGACAACCTTTTGTTGAGGTGCCTCATGGTTTAACAACATGTGGCCATTTTCACATCCTTTTTGTTTTGTTGTGATTAAAACCTTTATCATAATTTTATGAAGATTAAATTAAGAATCATATGTAGACATTGGTAATCCAAAAATTAAAACATCAAAACATAAAAGAAAAAACCAAGAAAGTGAATAAAACCAAGAATCGCAACACCTTTGTTATTTTAAAAAGTGAACAATCTAAAAGTGATAAGTTTTCAAGAGGAAGACATTGAAATTGCTAGATAGATTCATGCATTTCCATTCTTTCAGCTTGTATGCTCCAGATACACATACTTTTGTTATTTTTTGTTTCTTAGTGTTTTCAATGTGTGGTCTCTGGTTAGTTTTATCATCTCTAGATGTTCTCTCATTCCTTACTACGCATGAATAAGGTGGCAGAATATTGATGATGGTAAGCTGGAACTTCCTCCCACTTTATTTGTGACAATGTTTTGGAAACTACATCCTCTATAATGTTGCACAAATACTTTGTGAGTTCTTTGTTCATATCACAATCCGGGAGTATACCTCTTTTGAATACTGAGATGGTGGTGGATGTGTTGCAACGAGGTATAGACACCTTTTCTTTGTTGAATTATCCCACATAATTGTGCAGTGGTTCTCCTTGTTTCTAGATTATTTCATAAAGATCATCATTAACTTTTTCAAGATTCAAGTTGCTTGCAAAATCCTTAATGAATCGGTCTGTATGTGATGCAAATGAATCTATTTAAGCATTTGACACGTTTGTAAACCATTAAAGGGTTGTCCTGTGAGGCTTGAGCCGAATCCCTTGCACGTGGTAACTACATGATACTTCCTCTTGATGGTGGTAATGAATATATGTTGTTTGTACTCGGCTATATGATTGTCAGTGTCACTCGTTCCATCATACATCGTCATTGAAGGGAAGATAAACTTCTTTGGCATCTATATCAGTGAAATTTCATCTGTGAAAGTAGTATCCACATAAAAATTGGGAGAGGTTTTTAAAATTAGAGGAGTGTTTCTGGGAATTCACTTAAGTAGGGGTACCATCTCGTCTATGCGCTTTGAAAATTTAGCTTTTAGATTAGAGACATCCTTTGATTAAACTGTTTTCATTTTGTAATGTCAAGTTTTGAATGCCATGCATCTTTCACGTGCATATTTCTCTAACACCACCATTGTGAGTCAGTACCGATCTGTCTTCAGTAGGTCTCGCAGTTCCATCTAGTAATTGAATTGGGTTGATGTAAGTGTGGAACCTATCATCACCTTTAGAATCAATACTTTTATCACTAGTACGTAGATTGACATTTTCTTCCCTAAGAGTGTTGTTCTCCATTTTAATTTTTGTTAAATTTTCTTCAGTCTGCTTCTTTCGGGTGGTGAGTGCCTCTAGTTGGATAGCAGGATCACGAGAGATGTTTCTCTTTGTAGACAATTCATTGTTATTTTCTTTGCCTTCCAAATCTCACAGAGTTAAAACTACCATGGGACGCTAAACTATTTAGGAAAAACTTAACCGGTTTAGATCATGATAGTGATACATAATAACATGGAAGAGTATATTTTTATTTATCAGTAGATTACAGTTGAAACTATTTCAATGTACAATGAATTAATAACCGTCTAGATGCAGTAGCAATTATTGAATTATAACTATCTAAGAATCTGAAAACTATGTTTTTGTTTTGTTTTGTGTGATAAGTTATAAAACTATGTTAAGTAATTTTTAATCATCATATTTAATTAATATATATATATATAGGTGTTCTTGTTTCATATGAATATTTTGTATGGTTTGGATATATCTTTATTATTTGTATGTGTATAATTTTTCTTTTACATATGTATGTAGAATATGTATAAATTATACTTTATTTAATTATTTATCTATCATTTGTTTTTGTAATACATATGTGATGATTAATTAAAATATTGTGACAATTTCATTTAATAAGGAGCAGTAATAATTATGATATCCCAATGATACAGCCCAATCTGGAGGCCCATGCAACAACTAGGGTTGCGGGCAGTCTGGTATTTTTCCTTAGACCTAACTAACACCCCATCTTATAGAGAAAAAGAAGATTTAGAAGAAATAAGCTTTCAGCCACCTTTAGAGAAAGAGAGAGAAACGCGTGAGGAGGCACCGCAGTTGTCACTGCTGCTCCACGGTGTCACAGAGGCCATCTCACACATGCTGAAACCAAAGGAAGGAGAAGAATCATCGCAGAGAGGAAAAGGAGAAGAGGAAGAAAAGAGAATAAAGTTATGGATGTATTTGGTGTGTTAGTAAGACATAAAATGATGATAGGATGATATATAGATCTATGACCCAAATGATAATACATTTCTTTATTATAAGAAAGATAAAGTAAAGTGTTAAAGATGTTAGAACGACTGATCCAAAGATATCTGGTCAGAAAACAAGTTGAATGTTTATGAATGTGATTGTATTTATCTGTAGAATTTTGGTTCCGCAAGAGAAAGGTGCACCACAAACCTTTCTATTGCGTGAGGGTTTGGACTTGTGATACTCAAGTCTGTATCATATGATGCACTTAGATTTTTTTTAGCTGACGAGCCAAAAAGAGAAAGGGGTCAAGGCCAAGTAAGAACTTTCTTTGCACGGGGAAAGATGTGCCCAATATATGATGCATATTTATGAGAATAGCAATGAGGAAGTATAAGGTGTTGTATATCTACTTAGGGGATTGTTTGATATGTGTTTAACATACCCAAATATTATTAAGGATTGTGTGGGCATGCGGGATAGCCTCACTATGTAACTTGTTACTCACGCCTCCTATCTATGGATGCATGTGAAGTACAAGAAGATGTGAGTGGTGTGCGTGGAAGGGGTGGAGAGTCTAGGAACTTAAACACACCTTTGCTTTAATTTAAAAACTTAGTTCATGAATTGTTTTTGTTCAAGTCGCGTCTTCCTACACTTTTATAAAGTTATTTGTTTCGTACTCTTGATATTCCCAGAATAAAGCGTTTAAGGTATCAACTAAGTTGCTTGAAACCCAAGATCAGGATGTTATAATAATACTTTTCACGTTATTGGGGTTATGTTTTATACATATTTATAAAACTCTTCAATATTAGTATGGTGTCTTGGTATATTTCTAAGTGTATATTATATCACTAGATTGATTGGTAAAGTTTAATTCTCTATTATATATAAACATTAATTATACTATGTCGCTTGATATATATATATATATTAATGTTCAATTGATTAGAAACAAAAGTGGCTGAGTTCTATACATGAGCTTTAAAGCAGGCAGAGCAAGAAAGATAATCTTAACATCAAAAGAGAATCAAAAACAGAGTAGGAAAAACAGATATGAGTTCCCGTAGGTGGGAATGAAACCGATGTCATTGGTTCCTGAGCTCTGTCATTCTTGTTGGTGTCAAAACGTGCATATATCAACGTATGAAGAGATAGATTCTGCAATGATGCGTGTTAAGTACATGTAAGAGTGAGACTGCTGTTGGTGACGACGACCATTGCACTCACACCAAACATGATAGGTGGTAGAATGAAAATGAAGATGAAGTAGGACCTGATATGAATTACCAAATGGATGGGAGCTGAGGCAACGCAAAGTTCTTGACCAGTCCGGTGTGAGTTTAGAACCAAGAAAAAGGCGTGTTAATTCCGTCCAAATCCTGAAGGAGAAAGGACAAGCGCAGAAGAGGATATCACTAGATTCATCATGCTCTCCACGAAGTAAACATACTTGGTCCTGACTCCAGAGCCGCATACAAGAGCCAGTCAGCAATCTGTTCTTGATTGTAATTCAGTAGATGAAAGCCCATCACAGAACAGAGTTTGGAGCCCAGACCAGTTTGTTCTACATAACTATATCGCAATGAAGACAAAGCTCCTCCAACATTTTCTTAGCCGAGATGTGTTGGTGGAAACAAAAGGATCATGCCTCCAAAGAAGATAGTCAACACCTGAGAAGTGTTGGTGGAAACAAAAGGATCATGCCTCTAGAGAGGATAGTCTACACCTGCTACATGGGAAGGCAAAGGACGGCGACGGATAAGCTGCTTAATATCAAATTTATTTGACCTCTACAGCGCCTTATAACCCAACCAGAGGGTTTCCCCACTTTGGACACTGAAGCATATTTTCTTACACCCAGCATTAACATCCCATAATCTGAGACCAACCCATGAAGTTGCCCAATAGGTAACCAATGATCAAATCAAAACGAACTATCCTCACCATTAAAAACCTCCATTTCTAATAACCCTACAGCCTCATCACGAAGCTTAAGGATTTTTTTCCATATCCATGAGCCTAGAGACCCATCCTTGCCTTCCCAAAATGTACTATTACAAAGAAAATATTTTCTTTCCAAGCAATTCAAAGAGAATAGCCGCCATATAAGGCTAAGCACAAAAACCCAAGAGGAATCCTTTAGTTACTAAAGACCTAATCCACCTTCCGAGATTGGATAGCACGCATCATCCCATGGTACTTTAGCCTTATTAGTGTCTATAGGTGTTCCCGACCATATAAAAGCTCAACAGATACTCTCAATTTTGTTTAGGCATCTTAAAGGAAGCATAAACGCGGAACACCAAAAGTTTGAGATACTTGATATAACCGATATGATAAGTTGTAGTCGACCTTCATAAGACAAGTTTTTGGACGCCCATGATAAGAAACGAGATCAGATTATGTCAATAAGTGGGTTGTAATCTTGTTGTGTCATGGCTTTCGTAGTGAAAGGAAGACCGAGATAACGAGTTGACAAGATGGTCGAAGGAAGACCCCAAATGGTAGCTGCTTACTCAAACTTTTTTTCTTTTCTTCGCGCCTGAGAAGATATATGACTTTGAGACATTTATTTGAAGCCCAGAGAACTTTGCAAACTTTTCAAAAACCTCCACAACCCCCTGAAGCAAAGACATATCCCGATCCGTGAAAACAAAAATGTCATCAAGAATAGCCCTACTTCTTTGCACTTAGGATGATATCCAAATAACCCTGAAGAATCAGCCTTGTTTAGCATGGAGAAGAGTACATCTCTAATGATTACATTGAGATAAGAGGATAGTGAACAGCCTTGGTGAATACCACGAACACTATGAAAAAACTCTCCAAATCACCATTGACCGAGATGGAGAAAGAAGTCGAAATAAATAAAGATGGGAAGTTCATAGCTTCTAATAGGGCCACGACAAAACTCCACTGCACTATATCAAGTGCCTTTGAGATATCAAATATAACAACACATCTAAATGAAATAGACTGCTTATGACAGTCCTTTACCAACTTTGTAGCAAGGAGAACATTTTTAAGCAATAACTGACCTATTAACAAAGTGCTTTGATTAGGTTCTATCATATCCGATAGAGCAACTGTGAGACGATTCACAATGATTTTAAGATAATTTTGTAGAGGAAGTTGTAGCAAGCAATAGGATGATAATCTTTCATAATCTTTGTGTCTGTATGTTTTGGTATCCATGCTAAAATGATAGAACTGACCCCTCAAGGCATGATCCATAGATAAAGAGTGATTGCAGAACAACCGTAATATTTGCACCAACTACAGACCAAGCAGCTTGATAAAGAATCAATAGCCTTAACCTCATCAGCTGTAATTGGTTGTACTAAAGACGATGCTAGCTGTTGGGGAACCCGAAAATCAACCAACCATGCAATGAACTCGACAGAAACTTCGTCAACCTCGTTTTCCTGTAAGTGAAAAATACTAAAAATGATTCACCGTTTCCCTCTTTTATCTCGGACTGATCTGTAATTTTAATCCTAACCTCATTTGTTAAGCTTTGTATAGAGCTTTTAGCTGTCCGACACTGAAATGACTGATTAAAATAATATGTATTTTGATCTCATAAGGCAAGCCAGTTGATTTGAGATTTTTGTCGATACAAATGCTCTTCCCAACCCAAGAAAAAGTTCCACTCGGCAGCCGCTACAATGCGTTTTCTTTCTTTCAGCAGAGTTTCTCAAAAGCTTATTTTGTTCTTAGCAGAAAATCTCCAAACTGAGTGCGATTCAGTTCACCTAGAATACCTTGGAGACCTTTAAGCTTGTTTTGAAACATCTGTAGACCAATATTGTGCCATAATTTCAAGAAACTCATGATGCTTAGTAAGATGATTGTATAATATAAAGGGTCTATGTGTTGTCTCCAAAGTATTATCCAAACGGATCCTACACAGAACATGATCATAAATTCCCAAGGCTTCAAAACACGCATACGAAAAAGGGAATGGCAAGGACCAAGTATTATTTACCAAGACGAAATCTAACTTCTTCCAAATAGGATTAGCATCTTGATTATTCCACTAAGTGAACTTAGTTCCCACATAGTGCAACTCTTCTAAGCCACATGCTGTAACCACTTGTTGATTCTCAAGAATCTGAAGCTGCTCAATAGAGTAATCTAAGTAGCAAGAGTGCTCAGAGGAACGAAGAGTAACATTAAAATCACCCATAACTATCCAAGAGACCGAACTTCTCAAAAACAGATCCTTGTTATGATATAGTTTTTTCCACAAAACACTACGATCAACCTGAAAATTGGAAGCATAAATACAAGAACACAAGAAGTGCTTCCATGTATTCACCTCAACCCAGCAAGTAATAAGTTGCAGACTATTGGAAAGAGGAACTTCTTTAACTCTATCTGATCAACAAATCTAAATTGTTCCCAAATGATGGTATTCATAGTTGGAAAGGGAACTCCAGCCCTCAAACGTTCTATTAAAAATAGTAGAAAACTTCGCCTCTTGAACCCTAGTTTCAATGAGGCAGCTAAAAATCGGTTGTGTAGTCTTGATCTAATCGCGAACTGCATTGTGTTTGCGTGGCTTATTGAATATGCACATGTTCAAAGAAAAAATTGACGTCACTGCTTCCGATATGAAGCTTTTTGACTGGTGGTTGTTGACTTGGACTGGTTTATCTCCTTGTGAGAAATAATTGGCTCCTATTGTTTTTCTTGGACTTTCCACGATAGTGAGGAACATAGCCATTCTTCACACATCATTTTTGAGTTTCATGTTGTACAAACAACAGTGACTCTGGAGAGTAAACATTTTTTTCTTCCTACTGTTTATCTAATTCACCATCTACCCTCATATTTACTAAAACGTGGATATGAGAATGAGACTTGAAGTTTGATATTGTAGAACCTTCGATTTCTACGATATGGCAAACTGAATAATTGTTATTGATAATGATTAAAAAAACATAATAAAAAATACAATAATCCATACCAAACTTTTATGAATGAAGAACAGTTTGTGCGGAGGCGAGACGCTCTTTCCTTAATTCTTTAGTTAGCCGTAGTGTGACAGTCTTATGCAATCAGTATCTCAAGATACAACCGCACCTTCTTTTGATTGTCAGCACTCAATATCAAAAGCCTAAAAAATGCTAGTAATGTGTATACTCTCAAGTCTCAGAAAAAATGAAGAGGAGAGATATGAAGAGGAATGTTTTTTATTTTATACTATGTGAATAAAATCTGAGATCAAGAAGAAACTATTTCTTCTCTCTTTTATTTGCTAAAGCAAAACTGCTCCATTAAAATGAGCATTGATGGAGATGTAGATTTAATGTCAGATTTATGACCAATAATATGTCAATTTCATAGTTGAAAAGGAGAGAAATTTCTTTGTTGTGTTTGACTAAGTCAACCACAAATATTGTAGCATCCCGATTTCTGGTATATAGTGGTGCATATGGAGAGGCGTAAGAGATTTGATTTGGCTACCTATGTCACCAAAGTGCACTTATCTTTTTTATCACTTGTCGAGAACTCCAGAGTTAAGCGTGCTTGGGCTGGAGTATTAGTAGGATGGGTGACCTATCAGAAAGTCATTTCCAGTACCATGTATGTAACATCCTCGATCAAATTTGGACTAAATTGATCAATTGGAAAGTCTTGGGCCGATTTAGGGGGTGTCTTTGATCAATTTGGAAGTTTGAGCTCAATTGGGAATTCGCAGAGTTAGGGACTAAATTTATCGATTAAAAAGTAGGAGCCGCTGGGTTAAATTGATAATTTTAAAAGTTCTGGGGTCAATTCAGAAATTTTGAAAAGGTGGAGGACTGATCGCTGTAATTGGGAAAATTTGAAGAACGTATATTTATATCGCTAACCTAGCCGCTTTAAAGGAGATCGGACTGAAAAGGAGAGAGTGAAGCTCGGTTTTTGGCGTGGCGGATCAAAGGTATGACCCACCTTTCTTCTCCTTGTCGTTCCGTGAGCCGTGTGGGGTGGTGGCGGTTGCCGCGAGCTACTACGGGTGGACGATGGCGGTGGTGTTGGGGATCGGAGTTCGGGGAGCGGTGAGCCACTATGCTGGTGATAAGCTCGGCGTCGTCCGGTGATGGGTGGTAGGCGGTGAAGTGGGTTGCCGAGGTGTGACGATCGTTGTCGGTGGGGGAACCGGGACGAGGTTGTCGGAGCAGTGCGGTACATCACGATCAAGCCAAGGATGAGGCGCAGCGGAAGCGTGATGGTGGCTCAGTGCTTGGGCATGTGTTAATGGCGATGATGGATTACTTGTGTTGCAAGTAAGGTTGTGGGGGAGAAGATGGTCGCGTGGGGGAGATCGATGATTGCTGGTTTAAGTTGGTTTAAGTGGTTTAAACCGATTTAAATTAATTTAATAAATAATATTAAATAGTAATATATTTATATATTATATTTAATATTACTTTATTAATTATTAATATTTTTATGTACTGGGCTTTTTGGTAAATAGGTCAATATTAATTCTGGAAGTTTCAGAAGCCGTCATATTTTACCCCGGACATACCCCAGAGTTTTCAAGGTGCCTGCATGTGTGGTAGAACCCTAGATAGTCGCAGCACTATGGTTGGTGATATTTAGTTGTGTGGTTGTTGTATTGTTGTTTGCATTGACTCGCTAGGTGATGCATGTTATTCTGTTATGTTGTGTAGCTGATAGTGATATTGTTAACTGGTAATTTTATGCCTCATTCAGTATCTTTTATACTGAGACATCTCGTTATGTGATGCAGGTAAGGATTGAGTCTAGCTGGAGCTCGTGGAACCAGGGTTGAGAGGGCAGATAACATGACTGGGTCCAGAGTCGGTTTATGTTGCATGTTTTATTTTGTGGAGTTATTTCCGTTACTTTGGTTAAAACCGTTATGTTTATTATTGAATTGGTTTATTTGTTTAAGTTGTTAGAAATTTTTTTTAATTGACGATTTTTGAAGCGGTTTAACCGATCTCGGTTTAGCGGTTTCGGGATAGGGTGTTTCAATTTGATATCAAAACGGAGTTATTTTTATGACACTTTGACTCATTAGACTGTTAGCTAGTTGTAGCTATGTGAGAGTCACAGGGTCATGTCATCTCTTAACCAGTAGGTGGCTCCACGGTAAGACTCGTACTTGTTTTTACTATTTCCGTTGTTGAATAGTAATGAGTTGCTATTGCAGATGGTTGATGCGGATAACGTTGGGTGAGGTCTCAAGGGTCGTGGTGGCCATGGTGGCTGTGGTGGCCATGGTTGCAGAGCGGGCCGTAGCGGCAGGGGTGGTAAAGCTGGTAGAGCAGCTGTGGATGTGATGTAGAGTGTCACGGTGGAGCAGAGGGCATATGAGTACTCCGAGGGGGAGGGTCAGTCTGGGTCAGCGGCCGTGCACGGTGTGATGCCAGCACCGAGTGGTACTCAGGCGGGTGCGGACCCGAACCATATGGGGGTGGTACTGGACATGTTGGCCCTGCTTTTGGAGAGGTTACCTAGTGTGATACCGGCTCTAGCTCCAGTGGCGCCACAGGGAGATGCTGCGATGCCGGGTGCGAATGCTCCAGGAGTTCGGAAAGTGGTTGTTGAGGCCGAGCCAGTGGTTCCGTCGTACCTGAGGGTGATGGAGCACATGCAGAGGTTGGACCCAGTTTTTCAGTGGTGGTGCTCGACCGATTAAGTCTGATGAGTGGAGGTCCAGCTTGGAGCGGAACTTCCAGTCTATCAGGTGCCCTGAGGAGTATAGGGTGGACTTGGCGGTGCATTACCTGGAGGGAGATGCACATGAGTGGTGGCAGGGTATTGTGGCGAGGAGAGTGGGTGTAGGGATATCTTGGGACGAGTTCGAGAGGGAGTTCGACCTCAAGTACTTTCTACAGAAGGCTCGAGACAGGTTGTAAGGGGAGTTTCTGTACCTATTACAGGGGAGTCGTTTAGTCCGAGAGTACGAGGCCGAGTTTAACCGACTAAAGTAGTTTGCTGGTCGGGGTGTAGATACCGAACATGAGGCGATATATGCCTTCCTGCGAGGCATACGGGTCGATCTCAAGAACCGCTACATTGTCTACAAGTTTAATACGGTGTCCGAGTTAGTGGAGTGCGCAATGCAGCTTGAGGAGGGGATGAGGCAGGACGCTAGTCTGATGGCAGCAGTGCCAAGGGCTCTGCGGCGGTCTCCGAGTAAGGGTGTGGCTCCAAACAAGGGCGTTAAGCCGGGTCAGCCACAGGGGCGGTAGAGGAAGTGGGAGGATACTCCAAAGGTAGCGGGTTCTAGACCGCATTATTTCGGGTGTGGAGTTTCCGGACATAGTGTGGCGGATTGTTCTCAAGGGGGCGAGGTGTGCTTCCTTTGCAAGGAACCTGGGCACATCAAGAGGGATTGCCCAAAGTTGACTCCAACGGTTACGAGGATCGAGGCACCACCTCTAAAGCAGCCCTCAGTAGCACCGAGGGTGTTCACCATAGGTGCAGAGTCGGGCGAGGCGAGCGACAGTAGACCGATTACTGGTTAGTTTCTTTAATTATGTCCTTGTTTGATTGTTAAATTTTAGTTACTCGCTATGTAATTGGCGTTGCGGTTGGTCTTGAATCCTTTTCGTTCTTAGGAACTCCTAGTGTAGCTGGGTTAGAGTCGCATGTGTTGTTCGACTCCGGAGCGTCTCACATTTTTGTTACACCGAGTTGGGTGTCGGAGAGTGGTATCCAAGAGTTTTCTGGAGACCACTCGGGTGTTGTGAGAGTTGCTGGGAGTCGTTTATTGAGGATTCAAGGCTGCGCGGAGAGTGTCGACATTCTTATTGCAGGAGGGCTAATGCCGGCGGATTTGATAATATATGCGGTGGAACTATATTGCATCATTCTGGGTATGGACTAGTTGGAGAAGTTCAAGGCTCATTTGGATTGTCACCGAGGTCTTGTCGTTTTTTGAACATGCTGGCAAAATACTAGTTTATCAGGGAGTGAGACCGGTTTTGGGGAGCATCGTTAATTCTGCGGTTCAGGTGGAGCACCTGATTGAGCAGGGTTGTGGTGCTTATCTGGCTACTATTTCAATACCTGGAGAGATTGGGATGTCAGCAATGCAAGATATCGAGGTGGTTTGGGAGTTCAAGGATGTGTTCTAGCTGTTGAGCTGGTTACCACCATCCAGGTCGGATTCTTTTACGATTGAGTTAGAGCCGGAGACGACGCCATTGTCTAAGGCTCCTTACATGATGGCTCCAGCGGAGATGGCTGAGCTTAAGAAGCAGCTAGAGAAGTTATTAATAAAAGGATTTATCAGGCCGAGCAGTTCTCCCTGGGGTGCACCAGTATTGTTTGTCAAGAAGAAAGACAGGAGCTTCCGGTTGTGCACTGATTATCGGAGGTTGAACCGGGTTACTGTGAAAAACAAGTACCCATTACCGAGAATCGATGAGTTGTTAGATCAGTTGCGGGGTGCTTCGTGGTTCTCTAAGATCGATTTGGCATCGGGTTATCATCAGATCCCAATAGCTGAGTCTTATATAAGGATGACAGCTTTCAGGACGAGGTACGGATACTACGAGTTTATGGAGATGCCGTTTGGGTTGACGAATGCACCATCTGTGTTTATGATGTTGATGAACGGTGTGTTCCAAGAGTATCTAGATGAGTTTGTCATCATTTTCATCGACGACATTCTAGTGTATTCTAAGAGTCCTGAGGAGCACAGGGTACACCTGAGAAAAGTTTTAAAGAAGCTACGGGAGCTGTAGTTGTTTGCTAAGCTGAGCAAAAGTAATTTCTGACAGCGAGATATTGGGGTTCTGGGTCATGTAGTGTTTGACTGTGGTGTTTTAGTGGATCCGGAGAAGATTCGCTCGATTGAGGAGTGGCCGAAGCTGCGCAATGCATCAAAGATTCGCAGTTTTCTGGGTCTGGCGGGTTACTATAGGAGGTTCATCAAAGGGTTTGCTAGTATGGTGCAGTCCATGACCAAGTTGACCGGGAAGGACGTTCTTTTTGTGTGGTCAGATCAGTGCGAGGAGAGCTTTGTAAAGCTCAAAGAGATGTTGGTGAGCACTCCGATGTTGGCTTTGCCTAAGCAAGATGAGCCCTACGTGGTGTATACAGATGCGTCCATGTTAGGACTCGGTTGTGTTCTGATACAGGAGGGTAAGGTGATTGCATATGCTTCCAGACAGTTGAGAAAACATGAATGTAACTACCCAACTCACGATCTTGAGATGGCTGTAGTGGTGTTTGTGTTGAAGATCTGGAGATCTTATTTGTTTGGTGGTAAGGTTCAGGTGTTAACAGACCATAAAAGTCTGAAGTATATTTTCACTGAGCCCGAGTTGAATCTATGACAGAGGCGGTGGATGATGTTTGTTGCAGACTATGATCTGCAAATAGCTTACCATCCTGGTAAAACGAATCTCATAGCGGAGCAGAAAGTTGGTTATTTCAGACACTGAGCGGGATACAGAGGCATTGGTGGGCATGGTGAGTGCCTTAAGGCTGTGTGCTGTGTCTAAGGAGTCTGAGCCATTGGGTTTAGAGGCGGTAGATCAGATGGATATTCTGACTAGGGTGCGGGTGGCACAGCAGTTGGATGCAGAGTTAGTGCAGGCTGCCAGAGGAGAGAGGTCTGAGTATGAGTTCTTCAGCAATGGAACTATACTTTTGAGGGGCAGGGTGTGTGTACCGAAGGACAAAGTGCTGAGGCAAAAAAATCTGAGGGAAGCACACCAGAGCCATTTTTCGATTCATCTAGGAGCTACTAAGATGTACCATGACCTCAAACGGTATTATCAGTGGGTGGGGATGAAGAAGGATGTTGCCAGCTAGGTTGCTGGGTGCGATACCTGTCAGTTGGTGAAGGCTGAGAATCAAGTTCGGAGCGATTTGCTGAGGAGTTTACCCATTCCTGAGTAGAAGTAGAACATGATCACCATGGATTTCATGGTTGGACTGCCGGTTTCGCGAACAAAGGATGATATTTGGATCATCGTCGATAGGTTGACCAAGTATGCGCACTTCTTGACCATAAAGAAGATGGACGGTTCAGACGTGTTGGCTAAAAGGTACGTCAGTGAAATTGTGAAGCTACATAAGGAACCGGTGAGTATAGTGTCGGACCAAGATCCGAAGTTCTCTTCCTTGTTCTGGGACGCTTTCCAGAAGGAGATGGACACAAGGGTACAGATGAGTACAGCTTATCATCCCTAGACCGATGGGCAGTCAGAGAAGACTATCTAAACGTTGGAGGATCTGTTGAGGATATGTGTGTTGGATTGGGGTGGTCATTGGGCGGATCATCTAAATTTACTGGAGTATGCATACAATAACAACTATCAGGCTAGTATCGGTATGACACCATTCGAGGCGTTGTATGGTAGGCCTTGGAGGACCATGTCTTTGGACACAAGTAGGGAAGAGGAGTCTGTTGGGGCTGATTTTGTACAGGAGTCTACTGAGAAGGTATGAAGTGTTAAGATGAACATGAAAGAAGCTCAGGATTATCAGAAAAGCTACACGGATCGGCCTAGGAAGGAGTTAGAGATCACAGTTGGTGACTTGTTCTATCTAAAGATGGCCATGTTGAGGGGTCCGAACAGGTACATTTTTGAGACTAAGTTGAGTCCGCAGTATATGAGTCCTGTTAGCTGCTGGAGCGGGTTAGTCTGGTTGCATATCGGCTGAAGTTGCCAGAGTGTATGCATGCCTTTCACAAGGTATTTTGTGTGTCGATGCTGAAGAAATGTCTGCATAAGGATGATTAGGTGATGAACAAGGTGCCATCAGATTTGACACCGAGCATGGTAGTGGAGGCGAGGCCTCTGAGAGTCCTAGATCGCCAAGTGAGAGTGGTCAGGAGGAAGAAGGTTCCGGAGATACAGGTTCTATAAGACTGCAATGGAGCCGAGGAGGTGACTTAGGAGCCGGAAGTTAAGATGAAGCGGAAGTTTTCCAAGTGGTTCGGCAAACTGGAGGGTTAGCCGGTTTTTTTTTTGTAGCGTTGCAACCATGGTGTTGGAGTTACTGGATTTTTCTTTTGCATTGTTGTACTGGTTATTCTTATGGTGTGATATTTTAATCGATGTATTTTGGTGCTTTGATTACTTAATGGAAGGGTCTTTATGTTGAATGTGTTGCGTTGCGGGTTTACTAGGGGAATTAGTAGACAGGTTGGTGGGCTATCAGAAGTAGCGGTTCGTTAGCTAGGGGGCAGATACTTGGTGTTCAGTAGCCGTATAGGGCTGGTAGTTTCTGGATTGGTTTAGAAGACGGGATGGTGGTCCCGTGGGGTGGCATCAGAGTGCACTGGTGAGTCACTGCCGAGTGTACCTAACTGGTCGGGTTTCGACGTAATTCTTGATGGGTAGGAGAGGTCACTAGAGAGGTTGCCGTTGTCTGGTTCTCTATGTATTGGACGGAACGATCCATGGTGTTGGGTCGTGAAGTTGTTGTACTCTCGGGTGTTGGAATGGGTGGCCAAAGCAAGAAGGGGGAGGAAAACAGGCACTATACCGTTGAGCCGCGACACCGTTGCTGGTGGAGGAGGCTAGCGTGGTGGGCCACGGGCTGGCGGTGTGTTAGATTTGGGGACAAATCTATCTTAGTGGAGGAGAATTGTAACATCCTCGATCAAATTTGGACTAAATTGATCAATTGGAAAGTCTTGGGCCGATTTGGGGGGTGTCTTTGATCAATTTGGAAGTTTGAGCTCAATTGAGAATTCGTAAAGTTAGGGACTAAATTTTTTGATTAGAAAGTAGGAGCCGCTGGGTTAAATTGATAATTTTAAAAATTATTGGGTCAATTCGAAAATTTGGAAAAGATGGAGGAGTGATTGCTGTAGTTGGGAAAAGTTGAAGAACGTATATTTATATCGTGTAAGCATCTCCTTCTTTGATTCAGAAAAGCTAGCCTAGCCGCTTCAAACGAGATCGGACTAAAAAGGAGATAGTGAAGCTCGGTTTTTGGCGTGGCGATTAAAGGTATGAACCACCTCTCTTTTCCTTGTCGTTCCGTGAGTTGCGTGGGGTAGTGGCGGTTGCCGCAAGCCACTGCGGATGGAGGACGGCGGTGGCGTTGGGGATCGGAGGTCGAGGAGCGGCGAGCCACGGTGCTGGGGAGAAGCTCGGCGTCATCCGGTGATGGGTGGTGGGCGGCGATGCGGGTGGCTCAGGTGTGACGATCGTGACCAGAGATCGGGTCGCGGTGGGGGAACCGGGATGGGGTCGCCGGACTGGTGCGGTACGTAACGATCAAGACGAGGATGAGGCGCAGCGGAAGCGTGATGTGGCTTGGTGCTTGGGCATGTGTTAATGGCGGTGATGGATTCCTTGCGTTGCACGTGAGGTTGTGGGGGAGAAGATGGTCGCGTGGGAGAGATCGATGGTTACTGGTTCAAGTTGGTTTAAGTGGTTTAAACCGATTTAGATTAATTTAATAGTTAATATTAAATAGTAATATATTTATATATTCTATTTAATATTATTTTATTAATTATTAATATTTTTATGTACCGGGGTTTTTTGGTAAATAGGTCAATAGGAATTCTAAAAGTTTCAGGAGCCGTCATATTTTACCCCGGACATACTCCGTAGTTTTCGAGGTGACTGCTTGCGTGGTAGAACCCTAGATAGTCGTAGGACTACGGTTGGTGATGTTTAGTTGTGTGGTTGTTGCATTGTTGTTTGCATTGACTTGCTTGGTGTTGCATGTTTTTCTGTTATGATGTTGTGTAGATGACAGTGGTATTGTTAGCTGGTAGTTTTATGCCTCATTCAGTATCTTTTATACTGAGGCATCTCGTTATGTGATGCAGGTAAGGATTGAGTCTAGTTGGATCTCGTGGAATCAGGGTTGAGAGGGCGGATGACATGACTGGGTCCGGAGTCGGTTTATGTTGCATGTTTTATTTTGTGGAGTTATTTCTGTTACTTTGGTTTACTGTTATGTTTATTATTGAATTAGTTTATTTGATTAAGTTGTTAGAAATTGTTTTTTAATGGACGGTTTTTGTAGTGGTTTAACCGATCCCGGTTTAGCGGTTTCGGGATAGGGGGTTTCAGTGTAAATGAGACCAGAACACGGAAAAAGATCATGTGGTGATTTGTAGAGATAATAACAAGTCTTTCGAGCATTCGAGATAAAACATCGGCCGTCGGACAAGGGTGGGGGCCACGGACTGAGAGAGGGTGTGGGTGATCACGGACGGTGGTGGCAGTCAGGGCGTTACAAATGTCAAAACAAATATGAACCAAAAGAGATAGTCTACTAGGTCTCCAACCAATTTATCCAAACCCCCATCTAGTTTAATATTGGTATGCTATCTCTCCTTTACATCATAATTTGGTCACAAGGCTATGAGCCTACACCCAAACATCCTCCCTTATAAAATAAAGGATTATTCTCCATGTTTTCAATGTGGGACATTTTCCCATTTGTCCAACTTTGGACACCCATTACTCATTCAAATGAACTCTACTTTTGACGTTCTAAAACTCCACAACATAGTGCTCATGGCTACAATTTCATCGTATCCAAGAACCTGTCATCCCGATGAACATCTTCGTCGTAAAATCCACTAAAACAATAGCCAAAGCCACTTTTTTCAAAATCAAATTCCACCACGTCTCTCCTGCGTAACTACCAGCCCTGACTTGGGTGGAGATGACGAACTGCGATTACTATTCCTGCCTCGAAGAACAGACGTCAAAGATAATACTAGATTATCTTGAGCTTAATCCCCCATCAGCTGCAGGTTTAAAAACAACAGCAGCAAGCTCTTCAACCAAATTACCAACAACGTTCTCGGCCAGAACAACTTTGCCTTGATTCTCAACAGACTCTTCTACGCTTTTGTTAACAACTCTCTCAACTGTTTTTGCATAGTACTGTGCAGAATGACACAAATTTTGACAAGAGAAGCAACGCGGAGGCTACCATGAATAACTGATGCCAACACATACACTAGCTCCATGAGCATTTTTGAAACGAATTTGATCAGGGAGAGGTTTTTTGAGATTCACCTCAACTAGGACCTGAGCTCTCATGTCTAGTACATCGCTCGGTGGAGTTTGGCTTCTTTTCCCACAATACTACCCAAGAAGAAAAGACACTTCATCGTGAAAAGGTGATTAGGGAGCGACTTGAAATCGACCCAAGGAGGCATAGATGATTATTCTGTTCTTTGTTGAGCACTCTTTGGACTCTACTGTGTTAGAACTAGAGGTATATCAACAATATGCCAAAATTTACGATTCAAAACCTTGGCTATAGAATGAGGATTTTCTATCCGAAAAAACAACATAGCAGGGTTTAGAAATTGCACATCAATACGTGGAGACTTGTCTCTATAAGGCCATATACGATTAACTGTGGCATCGATTTTCCCAACATGAGAAGCGTCCCCAATAAAATACCCTGCTACAAAACAATGCCATAAAGGCTCCGCATCCGGCAGAACCTCATCAGGTATGATAACATCAGCAACACCATCTACACCTTTAACGTCTGAAGGAATAAGAGCACTCAACAATACTGGGTCCTGAACTTTTTCAGTCCAAGAGGTCTTCTGCAATGGAGAACCAATGGGAGACGAGTGCGTCAGAGAACCAGGGAGAGCAGGGTAGCCATCAGGAGGAGGTGGTGGCCCCATCACACCGGCTCGAAGTGATGACGTACGCGAGAAGACTTAAGCGGCCAGGGGTCGCTCATAACCCCTATAATAAGTTTCATGGATACACTAATACATTTACCTATATATAAATAGATGTTTGAGTAGGGGGAGTCAACGTCGGGAAAGTAACAATGAATTAAGCTGAGTTATGTCTTCTGACTTTCTTGGCATTAATGGAGGAATTGTGAGCCACGTCAATGGTCGTGGTGGTCGTAATAAAGCTCCTCTTGAGACTTGGATGAAATTTTCACATCCAAATCATCCGTTTGAAAAAGGTTGAGATGATCGTATATGTTTTGTTCCTTGGAGTATTTATTTTTAAGCTTTTCTTCGTTTGATGTTTCTGACTATTATAGTTATGGGTTTAATTAGCTTTGGATTTTCATTCCGTATATATATAATTCTTTAGTTTTTTTTAATATAATGTCGTCGTAGTGGGAGGCTCGTACGTGTTTCCCGAATAAAAAAAAATTGAGAAAATATAAATACGGAATGAAAATCCGAAGCTAATTAAACCAATATCCTTAACTGTCAAACATATCAAAAGAAAGAAAGATTAAATATAAATACTCCAAGGAACAAAACATATACGATTATCTCAAACTTTTCCAAACGGATGATTTGGTTGTGAAAATTTCTTCTCAGTCTCAAGAGGAGCTTCATTGTTACGACCACCACGACCAATGACGTTGCTCACAATTCCTCCGTTAGCGCCAAGAAAGTCCGAACTCAACCTATCCGAGCCTCTCATGCTAAGATTGTTTCTGAAATGAAGATCAAAAATGCTACCAGACAGTGCCGGCATTGGACAATGCCACAAGAAACAATTGCCTAGGGCCCCATTTTTTTGGGATCCCTATTTCATTAAAAAAATTATACACATATATATTTTAATTTAATTTCAACTATTAGAGAAAAATAAACTTACAAACATAAATAAATTGAGTTTTAGTGGGTCTCAACTCTCAACTAACTAATAAAAAAATTTTATTAAAACAAACAAAAACCGTATAATTTTTTTGTCATTATGGTCAACCTCCTTCCTTTTTTCATGCCCAGATTTTTCTTTTTTTCCACTTCTTTTTGTTTCATTGAGTCTTTGGTATTTAAAAGGAAAATATTCAATTTATATTATTCATGTTAACACTTAATTTATAGTGAAAAGCGATTTAAAATTATTTTTACCAGATTTATTTGAATATGTTTATAGAATGGAAGAAAGAGCCCCCATTTTCTATTTTGTTTAGGGCCCCAGATAAACTCAGAGCCGGCCCTCAAACCAGCCTCGATGATCTGTTGTCGCAGCTAGAGAGTTCATTACGCCTTGAAAGTTTCCATTATCACTATCTCCAAAGTCATTACCGACCACATTTGACGAAGATGAAGAACTTAACCCTCTTAGCAAAGCAGCACAAGGATCGTTGTAACCCGCACCATTGGTGAAAAGAGAAGGAAAACTTGTCTCGTCAAGGCCCTTAGTGTTGTCTTGAGAGCATCCGAGGTTGGAAAAGTTGTTGTTGTTGTGGATGTTATCACTGACGCTGATCAGACCGTGCTGGTTCATGACACTCATATTGTTTTGCATCAACAATCCTTTGTTCACTGGGCATTGCATGTGGAAATTGGTAGGAACAAAGTCTTCAAACCTTCCGGACGAAGATAAACGGTTCGGATTGTAACCTACAGCTAGAGGGGCAAAACCGGAATTTTGATTGTTACCGAAATGGTTGTGAGAGAGAGCAAAAGCAGCGTTGTCGCCACCAGTGGCAGCTGCCATTGCCGGGAAGCTCACGGTAAGGTTTCTTGCTGACTCCTGTACTAATACATCACAGAATGCCCTGTGCTTAAAGTAACTATCGCTTTTGCAATTACAACAAATAAAGAATTAAAAATGTAATTACGATAAGGTCAATATAATATTTTACCAAAATCAGAAATTTTTCTTTTATAAAACGTCCTTAGAAATGTAAAGTTCACATAACCTACTCCTACTATATCACGCTGACCACAATACTCATTAATTATGTTAACAATAATTATTAGTTAAAAATCTATAGATGACATGTAAAAACCGCGGAAAATAAAAGAGAGTTCAGTTTTGAAGAACAAAATGATAATTTAATTTATAAAAATTTCCACTAAAAATATGACACTGTGATTTATGGATTAAAACCAACACGTGTATTTATCGATTTAAAATACAACCAATTTATCGAAAGGATTCAAGATAGAGACAGAGAGTTTACCTAGAGAATATGGTACACATTCACTTCGATACTCTTTTGTACCGCAAGTCTTAGAGTGAGCTTTCAAATCAGATTGAACACCGTAACGCTTAGAGCATTTCTCACATTTCCACTTCTTCTCGACATGCTTCCGGTTATAATGCTTCTTTTGATTCCGGTGAGATCTCCGAGAGCACGTGAGGGGTCATGGTGGACACACGTGGGCTCCGGACAAACATACACTTTCCTCTTCACTTCTTCGTTAGACTTTTGTTTCAGCTTCCATTGAAGGTTGTGTACCCTCCTATGAAGCTGTAGATTCTGTTCCCTTTGAAACCCTTTGTTGCATACTTCACATATAAATCTGTTCGTCGCCATAATCCTCTTCGGAGATAACGCTATCACTTCAGCCTCTGGATCCGTTTTATTAAAACATAATAATCAGCAAAACAAAATCCATTAGTCAAGAGACAATATATATACAAGCACATTTCAAATAATCTAATGTACTTGTAAAAATTGATGAATCGAGCATAAGAAATTTTAGACAACATATATTCTAATCAAGATCGATTAAGAATAATCCCAATTCTTCATTTTCAATAATGATAATAAATAATAAATGAATAGAGATGAGGGTTCTTAAAATCATTATCCCATGGAGGATTGTTGAGTCTTCTTGTTTGGAATTTAAAAAACACACACACATAAATAATAAAAAAATAAATAAATATTTATATACATATATATATATATATATGTGAGGTACTTAGAGCACCTACGGTAGGGAGAAAGCAACCCAGTAGAATTTCTCACATAAAATAATAATATTTTTTTTATATAATTTAATTAAATAATTAAATTTTAAATAATAAGAAAAAAATAAACCAATGAATGAAAGACAAGTAGACAAAAGAGTATCTCATGAGTTTTTCAATCAATAACTGATTGTCATTCTCTTTCTTCTCTTTTTATTATTTTTTAATTTTTTATTGATCAGAAACCCATAAGATACTACTAAAGGGGGTGCTCTTACTTGGATTTTCGGGTTGGTTTCTTCGTTTCTTCGGTGGTGGAGCAACGGAGTTGGGTTGTTGACTTCGGTGTTGGCACCTGAGAGGGGAAAAGACTGAGTAGAGGATGATATAATTGAGTTGTTGTACGATGAAGACATCTTCTTAGGGTCTGATTTTGCTTTATCTACAAAGATTCAATAATAAAAATAATTTGAAAATCTAAAGAGTTAGATCTAATAAGTTATTTTTTATTGTATCATTTTGAGTCTTGAGATTCACATAAAGAAACCAAGACTAAAAAGTCAATAAAAACTAAAACTTGGAGACAAAAAAAGAAACCAAGTACATACCTCAAAAAAAACTTTATCTTTTTTCTCTCTCTTTCTCTCTCTCTCTCTCTTGTTTTGTTATTCTTCTATTTTACTAATTATGATTAAATCTTAGTATGACCGCTAAATATATAGCTACATATCATTTTTCTTTTTCCTTAGTAAAGAAGAAAGTTAATTTCTAAAAAGTCTTAATAAACTTTTTTTACTGATAAGAATTAAAGAGTATAATCATCCAATTCACGTGCCACTATTGCGCGTAGCGTTCTACCAATACAATTTTATGTGATACTCCCTCTGTTCTACAAAGTAGGATGTTTTAAATTTTTCACACATTTTAAGAACAAGT
This sequence comes from Cardamine occulta, assembly GCA_028015245.1. Classification (NCBI taxonomy): domain Eukaryota; kingdom Viridiplantae; phylum Streptophyta; class Magnoliopsida; order Brassicales; family Brassicaceae; genus Cardamine; species Cardamine occulta. Next base: position 7,598,767 of record CM051365.1, read on the forward strand.
TTAAATAACCAAATATACCCTCATTAAATATTATTATTTTAAAATATTATATTTTGTTATGTTTAATTAATTAGGATAAAATCGGTAAACAATCCTAACTTTTACCTTGAAAATTCAAAACTTCTATCTTGGTGAAACAAAAATTTTTTTAAACATCATACTTTGTGAAATTGAGAGAGTAATAGAGATTATGACTTCATGCTATATAAATACAAATTATAAGATTTTATCCTAAAATAGTCAAAGTGTTAACCATACACGTGTATTCAAATATATGGCACATATTATTATGTATAATCTCAAAATCAACGTGTTTGCCTCTTACTTAAAAATGTAATTAAATTACAGCTAATATTACAATAAATATTTTAAACTTTATCAACTGATTCATTGTATATGTATATGTATATGTATTTATGTATTTTCCAATTATGGTTTTGTAAATGTTATATTTTCTGGATTTCTAGTTTTTAAAGATGCCACTTGTATATGAATTGATTATGTACTTTACGCACCACTATTACATGTAGCACTCTAATATACAATTTTGCATTAAAATACAAATTAAGACTTAATGTTATTTAAATATAAACTAGATTAATAATCTGTGTTGGCGCTTGGGTTCAATATTTTTTAAATTATAATTTTATGCTTTTTTGTGTTAATTAAGTTATAAATTTTGTATGGGTGTTAGAGAAGAGTGTAATTGATAATAGAGTGATTGATTTAAGTTATGTATATGTTTTAAGTAAAACTTTCATCTTCCTAAATCGAAAATATCTTTCATCACTTTGAAATCATAAATAAAAATAAAAATGTGTGTGGGCACCTGGGGTAAAATAGTTTTAAAACATCATAAATTTTGATAACCGTGATGGCATTCGGAGGTAATGTTTTATTTTTTATTTATTTAGAGTACAATATATTTTAGTTTTAAATTATAGGTTCATACCCGAGTAATAATTGTTGAATAATTTTGTGATATTTAACGCAAATAAATGGTTTTGGAGAATGTGTTAGAGATTTTGGAGAGTGTTACCATTCATCACATAATCATATATCTTATTTTCGATCTTTGAGTTAATGGTGATTCGCTTGTCTGCAACAACAAACAGAGATCACATACTAAAATGGAAGATAAAATATTGACAAACTGTTTTTCTGACTGCTCTGTAAAGGTTAACATGAATATTGAGTTTCTGCAACAGCCAATGATCATATGTGATCGAAGGGTCATAGATAAAAGCAGAATTGGATTTAGAGAAGGTACCGAAATTAACAACAAAGGCCACAAAAGAAGTTTAAAGATCAGTAAGAAAGTTTAAACTCTTCTTACCTTCATCTGGAAGTACCTACTCATCAAATCAATTAGGAAAACATTATCAACTCAAATAAGGAGTTCCTAAAACACATGATTAATCTATTCAAATACAAACAGATCAAATATAGTGGGATTGTGGGAATATCTTAATTGATTCCAACGATGAATACGATTAATCTTCAAAATATAACGAAATCAAAGAGATCAGAGTCACTAATTGAATTTCATCATCAACTGATTCTAAAGGAAATATTTTAGTTATATTATTATTGTTAAAATGTTCTAGAACCTTCAAAGATGACGAACCGATGGTCAGCTCTTACTGTGATGATTATGCTGAACATCATCATCTCCAAGACTCTCATCTGAGATGTCTTCCTCTCACCAT
>CM051365.1:7602975-7680475 GCA_028015245.1 Cardamine occulta
GTGATATCGATCTTAAACACTCATCATCCATAACTTAACCTCACTTTTTCACTACATGTAACGTTAACAACGCAATATACAGACATTACGCAAAATAACATTAACTACACAAAATACAAACATTTTACTCTTAAAAGAGCGTAGGCCATGAAGGAAAGAGTTTTTTTTTTTTGGTTAAAGGGTGTTTTAAATTAAAAATGCAAGAAATTGACACACAGGCCCAACCTGAAGTTCTTATGGGATAACCCAATTAAAATGCATGAAGGGTGTGTTGGAAAGCCCCATCATAAGAGACAATCTCTTGTCGGACAGGGGTTAAGCACGAAGAGCCATGATAGAAAGAAGTGTTTTGGGATTCCACCCCTGATCTAGACTACCTCATATCATGGAACATGCTGCCTTTGAACTCTTAGATGGTTGTAGACCAGACCAGTGGAGAATTTCATGTAGCAAGTACCATCTAACTCCCATTCATAGTAGTCTTCTTCTATAGTAAGATGTAAGGAGTGAGATAAGCTAAGAGAGTAACCTGATTGTACGACCGTGCACAAGGGAGAAGCCAATTTCCTTGATGGTGAGGTAACTGAGAGTTGCTAAAATCGGAGTACCAAGTCTATTAAATCATCCTGCAGAGAGGAAGGTACTGATTGAGCCAAAAGGAGACCAATTATCAGTCCATAATCCGGAAGGAAGAAAGAGTTTGGTTAATGAATATCATGCTATACACTATATATGTGTGTTACTGAGTGATTGTTAACGTTATGGATTCTTGTTCGAAGTATCTTTTTGGTAGGATAATGGTCCAGCTTATCCTACATATGAATTCATCAATGTTATTATCCTTAGAGATTGCTAAAACCAATCATAATTCTTATTTCTTTACTTGTACACTTTTTTGCTGAATCTGATAATGTAAATGACCAAAAAGCTGTTTAATTAGCTGGTTAAGAGAAAAAGTTAAACTTCCTATATTTATTGTGCACCAGAAGTAACAATGAGAAAAACTAATGGTTTGTTTTCATCTTGGTAGTCTTATTTGAACCAAGAGATATACTTCTATGTAGTGGCAAGAGCAATCACCTATCAAATCATGAGATAAGTTTAAGATCCTCATTGAATAACTAAAAACAAAAGGGTTTAAGATATAACTGCTTACTAGGGTCGCAGTCGGTGATCATTGTAGCGCCATTAAAGTAACAAGACAACAGAGGCATGTTCCTCATGCTTATATAGCTTGTAGTAACTATTGAAGACAACAGAGGCTGGTTAGCCTTCATCAGTCTGATCCACCGACCTCACAAGCCCAGTCTATGGCTGATTGTAACACATCATTTTGTTTCTATTTATTAGTTATACAACATTGTTCGATCTCCATTTCTGTTATGAAAAGAAGATACATATACATTTGTGACACTGCGTGTATGTGATGTGAAAATAATTTTATACCTAAATTTGGAGGAGATATTACTGATATGAAAATTAGAGCAATTTGTTATCCTTAAGAAGAATGTTCTCATCTTTCCAAGAGGCGAGTTTGAGAGCTTAAGGTTGGTACTAGGTTGAATTTGACAAGACTATCATCCTTTTTACTTGAAGTGTCTATGTCATTTGGGGCAACATTGGTGCCATCTAGTCGGGCCCAGTGATGTCTCAGGTTTTAAACACAACTAATTCCTACAACAGCACAGAACACGCAATAGTATAGAATGGGGTCAAATCCACAAGGGATAAGTGCTTACTACGAATTTATATGAATCAAGTAGAGCTAGGACATAAATATAGAGTTCTTTGGTATTCAAAACATTAAACTCTCAAATGAACCCACGTAAACGTGCTAGCATTATTATCAAGTTCGATATGATCACTTAGATGACTTAACTTCAACTTTTGTTGGCTAATGATAACTAAGCTCATTTAATGTTGATTATAGCAACCTAACAATCCCTTTTGGCGCATAAGTTATCCTAGAGATTATGTGCTAGGTGATCAAGCTAACATAAGCATTGAGAACACAATAGATGAAGAACACTAAAAAATAAATCCCTAATCTAATAACTTAACCATAATCGATCATAGAGTTCTTTTGAAAAAATCCCTAAACCGAACATGTGGATTACTCTGACATAGTAGATGAAATCATAAGAAGCAAATTGAATGATTTCCATAAAATAAATATGAATTAACGATAATTGGATTCGGAAAGCACTTCTAGAAGAGATGATGGATGAGATTTCTTTTCCCTTAGCTACGAAATTAAAAGAAAAAAGTTGTAAAGAAAGCTAGAAGATAAGTTAGAACTGCAGGAAATCGGGCATCCCTCAATTATATGAAAGCCTAAGTCCTAAAGTCGGTTGGAATTAGAAAGACTCATCTCACAGATTGATCGATCAATCCCAGCCTCAAAATGCTCCACTTCAATAATTAGGATCGATCGATCTAGAGTTGGATTGGTCGATCAAAGCCTTTCTTCAAATGATTCTTGAAGTCTTTAAACATCCAAAGCTTATCCAACTCTTTCTTTATTTTTCTTCTTGGAATGGTAAATATATTAATTTAATCCGAAAACATGTTTGTTATTTACAAAAGAGAGGGAAAATAAAATGAGAATGAAACAGAGCTATAGAAATTTAATGTTGATTGTGCTTGGAACCAATGTTGAATTCATGATCCTAGGCTGATCGTGATATTTGACGGACGCAAGTCTGTTCAGAGTCACTTTATCAATGATTTGAACAAGGTGTACTGTAGGGTTGGCCGGATGGTTGTGCCTTCTACCATTTCTTTCCCTCCGTAGATGATAGATGGTGGTTTGGAATGGTAAACGTAGGAGAATCTAGATGATTAAAGATACCGTGAATCAACCTTGTGAGTGTGATGGACTAGACCCGTTCCGGTGTACCTTGGAGCAAAGACCCATGAACCTCTGTCCAAATTATGAGCATGTATGGGCAAGCAAAAAAAACAAATGGTCCCTTGTCTTGTCTGGTTCAGCACAGAACAAAACATTTTGGATATACCCCTAGCTTCTTGTTCGTGAACCTGTTGAGAGACGGTCTTTTATAGTGAGACTGTCTTTTATAAACTATCCAAATCTTTCTTTAACTCCAATGACTTCTAAAAACATGTAAAAACTCTAAACAACACTAAAAAGAAAATAAATGTATCCTAGACTTAATAAAATACACTATAAACTTATGGAATTAAAGGTTAAAACCCTTAAACCCATGACACATCACCCGGCCCTAATATTTTTTGTTGCCTAAAGCGAAATAGGGAAAAGAAAAAGTAAAAGAAACATGCATCTGGAGCTCAAAATTTGGTTGATTAATTAGGTGGATTGAGTACAAACATCTAGGTTTTCCCAAGATACCAAACTGAGTTAGTGAGTTCCAAATAATTCATATTACTATTCGAATTCATCTTACGTAATACACATCTCAAGAATAATCATGTAAAATTTTATGTGTATAATTTTGAAAGCTTTGTTTGAAACCTTTCTTGTAAGGATAATTTTTTCCAGTGGAGTGAAAGAGGAGAGGTAAAGAATTAGAAAAGAAGACAGAGGAATGACGATGAAAATGAAAATGAAAAACTCTTAAAGGTGTTCTTTATTTGGAAAAAAAATGTAACTTAATTTTTTTATTATCGTTATTATCACATATAATGTAGAATTATTTTTTATTTCATTTTAATTATCTCATTTTTTGTTTTTTTTTTAAATTAAAAGTGGCAAAAGTGCTTACTACTACATTAGCCATCTTTAGTGGCTGGGCCTCAATAACCCAATAAACCTAATAGGTTTAAATGAGCCGAAAAAATTATAGGACCTAAAATGAACTAATGATAGTGATACAGCCCCAAAACTCAATTGTTGTAACAAGAGGATGGAATCGAAACCAGTTTTGTTCGATCTTAATAAGAAACCTAGGAGAGCAAAAGATTTTTCAGCCGCTAGTAGAAATTCAAAGCTGGTAGCAATCACTTGCTACTCACGGATTTTAGGACATCAAATATGAAATATGATTCCTTATAGTAGTGTCGACCGGTAGCAAAAGAGATTCCTGCAAGATGATTCTTTCCTGGTGAAGCCGATTATTCCGCTCAGCCCAAATTTTGAAGATTGATGCTTGCCACACAAGGATAGCTAGATAACTTTGTGATTTAATGACGGAGAAGGAAATAAGAGAGTCAATTGTATCCTGCAAGTCATGAGAAGGGGCCACGATTCAAAGCTTTAAGGAGATCTTCGACAAGATATGAGAGAAGTAATGGCAAGCAAAGTAGAGTTGATCACAGCTTTTCGATAAGCGATTACAAAGGAGAAAAAGATGGTCAGTTTAAAGACCCCATGCAAGAAGTCGGTCTTTGGTAAGGCAACAGTTGAAGGTAACCATACATGTTAGGAATTTTTGTTTTGGAATACGTGTCTTGAACCAAACAATGGGATGACAGTTGACAAGATGTTTTGGCTCTCTTATTTCATCATAGATCAAGCTAGAACAATAGTTATTTAATATAGAACTTTTAATTCTCCATTATGCATATCATAAGAGTTAGTGAGCAAGATTGAAGTGAGGTGATGTTGGAGGTGGGCCGAGCACCATGCACGAAGCTCGGCCAAAATTTGCCAATTTTTCCTACAAAGGCCCAGAACGATGAAAAACCCACGAAGAAGAAACCCCTTAGCCCAACCCGAAGCTCGAACCCCGAGATACATGCCTAATGAGTGGGATTAGGTCAGGATTACCTCTATAAATCAAAAAGACCATTTTCATGTAAAGGGGATCAAGGATTGAGGAGAGAATCGAGCAGGGAATCTAACTCAGAAGAAGTAATCCAACATCAAGGGCGAGTACGAAGCTAAAAATGAAAGAATTGATCAATACCTGAGCCTCGTCCGCATGCTAGCATCAAAGTTTGCAACATTTGACTTAACCAAGATTCCAAGGAGCGAAAACTCTTCTGCAGATGTGCTAGCAGCGCTAGCCTCGACCTCGGATCCGAACCTACGACGAGTGATCCTAGTTGGTTGCATAGAGGAAGCAAATTTCAAATTGGCAAAAAATATTTGCACGGGCACCACCCACGGAAGGGAAAGAATTAACATACGAAGCATCAAAGATCCCCCCTCCAGGTAGAAGAAGAAGCAGCCGCAAATGTGAGAGCCGAAGACGAAGTCTCTAGAGACGAGCACATGCAAAATTCTTACCCAAAGGATTAGACTGGCGATATCGGCTTCCTTAATGACTGGAGAACAGAAATAAAAATGTACATCACAGACAGCAAGGTACCTAAAAACCGATGGGCCGCACGACGACTTAAGGCATGGAGCATCCATTATATCCTGCTAGACGGAGAACTGTTGCGCTGGAGCGTGAATGGGAAACTCTTAGCCTGCATATACGGAGATGAAGTACATAGAGTCATGACGAGACATACAAAGGCGTGGGAGGAAATCATTCTACCGGCTGAGCCATGGCAATGAAATTGAAACGGCATGGACTTTAGTGGCTGATGATTGCAAAAGATTTTGAAAAGCACATAGGGAAATGCAAACCATGTCAATGCCACAGGCCGATGACCCATGTCCCAAGCGAGCTCCTAACCTCTGCAACAACACTATACCATTTCATGCAATGGGTAATAGATATCGTAGGCCTGATGCCGAAGTCTCGCCAAAAAAAATACATCCTGATCATGACCGACTACTTCATCAAATGGGTCGTGGCCGAAGCTTACGTTAAGATTGAAAGCACTGATGTCTGGAAATTTGTGTGGAAAAACATCATATGTCAACACGGCTTACCCTACGAGATCGTCACAGACAACGGATCACAATTCACTTTTGCCCTGTTCGAGAACTTTTGCGCTGGCTAGAAAATAAGGCTGAGTAAGTCCACCTCTCGCTACCCTCAAGAAAACGGCCAAGCCGAGGCCACAAACAAACGAATCTTAGATAAAATCAAGAAGCGCTTAGAGGTGAAGAAGGGCATTTAGGCAGACAAATTAGATGGTGTCCTATGGTATCACCGCACGAGGCCAAGAACGGCCACTAACCAAATCCCGTTCTCACTTTCACATGGAGTATAAGCCATGGCCCCATTAGAAGCTACCGTATAAACCATCTGACGAACAACGATGCCTCCAGATCCAAGGCTAAATGACGATATGATGGCCGAATGCGCTGATAACTTAGAAGAAGAACGGACGAATGCCCTAATAAGAATCCAGAAATACTAGCAACTAACCGCGTACTATTACGACAGAAAGGTTTGGGAACGAACCTTTTCCGAAGAAGACCTTGTACTCCAAAATTTATTTGAGAACACGAAGGAAAAAAACGCTGAAAAGCTCAGAACAAATTGGGAAGGACCCTACCAAGTCACGAAGATCGTCAAACCAGGGGTCTACGTGTTAGATGATTTTGTCGAGCTGTAACACAAAATCATCTAGCTCTCCCCAGCACCATGTATCACTCTCCAACTCCATGTACCGCACTGGATATCAACGGTCCTCTCCATAGTTGCCCGACATTGAGCCTTCAACTGTCCTCTCCAAATCGCCACCCGTAGGAGACAACATTCTGTTAATAGCTCATGAAGCTGCCAAGCGACACTGAAGAACTCATTTTTTACCTGCCACACACCCGAAACAGTCGGTCAAATGTCAAAATAGTCAACAAAGAAGCTTAAATAAGAAAATAAGCCCTTACCGCGACATAAAAATCATAAGCAAATTGAAGATCATAACCTTCGAGAGCCTCCACCTCCTCTCAAGGAAACTTTAAATGAGGCTGCCCTGTAAAGCGCCGCTTGATGACAGCCGATGACCAGACGAAACCGTAGTAACTAGGATCATCAGAAGCAGCCATGACAGGGAAAAAGAAGTGATAAATGCCAAATGTTTATTACAAATGCCGAAGTACGGCTGCAGTACACAAAAAAAAAATATAAATATATTTCTAACGCAAGGATAAAACACCGCTCGATCGCGGCATGATGCCAGATTTACTTGCCAAAAAACAGAGGGAGGAAACAAAATAAAAAGAAAGAAAGGATCGAGAATGAAGATGGAAAAACAGACCTACTGGTTAATTATAATTGCAAAACAGCGCAGACCGCGAGGAGGTGATTGAAAAGCCACAAAGAAAATCAAAGCAACGATTCCTAAAGCAATTAATACAACACTCATGCCTGACATTAAAACGGCTGCATTGGAAATCACGGTGGCGGTTCTCCAACAAAAAGCTGACCTTGAGGAGTCAAGTCTAACAATGAATAAGCTATTTAACGAGCCCAAAGATGGATAACCATAGGCGTTCATATCCAGCATTTCAGATCGCCTCAAAATTTGCTGCCTTAATTCTCGGGAAAGTCGAACCAAGTCAACTGTGACCAATAAAACCGAGCCACAACCAAGCAGGATGCATCGTTAGGTAAAAATCAAATCAAACTACATTCAAGCTTGATACCAGCTTGTTGGGTGTGTTGGCAATCCGAGTTCAGGCTCAGTTGTAAAAATAAAATAAATAAAGGGAGCACTTATAATTTATTCAAACACTCCCCACTATAAACCGAGGTCCGCCTCGCAAAAATGCTCCCTAACCGTTCGACATAATCACGGATCGAACATAAAAAGGGATGTCAATCAAAGCAAAACCCGCGCTTTCGGTGCAAAATGAGTCTGTCTCACACCGTGTCCCGGGCTTAAGGCATAAGCCGAGGATATTTTGCAACCCTGCCTCAAAAATTAGAATAAGGATCATACGTAAATTCGGCTTCGTATTGCCACCTAATCCGAGCCTAGATCTCGCACAACGCTCCAAATGTCAACTGAGACAAGTAAGCCAAGCTCCTCGCATGATCAATGACTAAGGACGGACATAGCTACACCTTATCAAGCCGAGCCCAGTCCTCACGCTGCGCTTTAAGATGTTTCGATACAAATAAGGTAAGCCGTGACTCGCAGAATCAAAATAAGACAAGCGCAGAAAGGGCATAAGCCGAAGCCGTCGCCCACACCCTTAATATGAATGAACAGACTCTAAAGCAAATATATCTTAACAAATAAAAAAAGTAGTCAAAGCGGAAATTTAGAGTAAACACCCCTCTAGGCAATGTCCTTACAAAACCTAGAAAAAAATAATTACAAAATTAACAATCCTCCCCTCCACAAACAGCAATCATCACTTAGGAGAACTAGCAATCGGAGCTTCTAACACCATATTCTCGCCACCCTTGGCATAAGGAGACAAAGCCTCCGCAAGATCTTCCAACACCCAAACCGCAAGGACACCCTCTTCCCTAACCTTCGGTTCGGTAACGTAGGGGACTACATTCGTGCAGTCATTTTCACCTTCAGGGTTTGAAGTAGCACCCTTACCGCAAACCTCAAGATAATAACCCGCCCAAACATCACCGCTCTCATCTCTGACCTCGAGAGCAAGAACCACAGGAAAAAGGGCAGCCTCATCTCAAGATCAAGGGAAACGACGATTCAAGGAACAATTTACCAGAGGACCCAGGGCTTTGGCAAAATAATGGGGGAAGGTTGGGACACCAAATCGGAGACGGCGCTCGCGCCAAGCTCTACGACCTCCATCCCATTAAACTCTCCATGGCGAGTCTGAAGACTCCTAACCAAATCCATTGTCAGCTTATGAGGAACCAGAACCCTGAGCTTATCCTGTAAGTACAATAGGGCCTTAACAACCTCCCTTGCCAGACCAAAGCTGAGACACCGATCGTCCACCTTCGTATGGTCCGCAGAGAATTGCTCCTCCAGCTGACCAATGATCCTTGACAGGTCATAAGCCAGCAACACACTCTCACGCTCCTCCTGAGTCCTTTGCACCTCCCCCAGCTCCTCAGCTAACTTTTTGTTCACCTCGAGAATCTCTTGATGTTTCTTGCGAAGCTCATTCATCTGCTTCTCGAGATCCTGAGATTTGGCGACCTCGACCTCGTATGCTAGCCGCACGGATTCGGCCAAAGCCACAAGTTTGTCCAACGGCTCGACAACCAACCAGGCATCCTTTAGCTCACGGTTATATGCCTCCACCATCCTATTTCCAGATAGGATAGTCTACGGATCAAAAACATGAAGGTCAAAATAAGTAAGCGAACCATGAAATAGACACACCAAGAACACGAAAGAAAACAAGGGTTACTTGGACCATTGAAGCGGCGAAATCTCAGTAGAGCTCAGACTTAGTTAGGGACACTGCCCTAGGCAAATCCTTGATATTCTTGCAGATAGACGTGTAGAGCTCGGTGCATTGATGACGATTGGTTAAAATTGAATCATCACCCACATACTCGAAGCTAAAGCCAGGCGTACCCGAACCTGAAGCTTCACCTTGCCCCTGCACGCCTCAAACGCTTTGGAATCTCTTTAAGGCCTGAGCATAGTCCTCCCACAGCTCGTTTTCTTGTCACCTTATCAGAAGCAATCTCCACAACCTTCTCACTAGGAAGGAATTCTCCCTTCTTCATCTTCTTACTGGCCTCGGGAGCGGCGCGCTTACCTTTCTTCTTATCCTCCAGATCAATCTTTCTAGAGGATCTCTTCTTCACCGAGCCATGATCCTTGGTGGCCGGTCTGATTTACCTCTCAAACCAATCGGTTGCGCAACAGGCGCAAGCTCGTCATCATCAACAAGAGAGGGATCATCCAAAAAATTTATGCAGAGAATCTCCGAGGTCATATCCAGTTCAGTTGCAGAAAGAAAAACTGATTAACTAAGATCGATGGAGAACGAACAAAGGAAGAGTGTGATCCAATCTCGAAGACTCATCGTACTTAGCACGAAGTTTAGGAATTTGACTTGTGAAAAGAAATCTCCAATCGACGTTCCTTTTGTCCTTCGCGCGTTCAAGAAGCTGGATGCGTTCGGTAAAGTTCTTCGAGAAGGTATGCCACGGAGGAAGCTTCCCTCACAAATAGAAAAATTTCCATTAGGAGTAGGAACAATTGAACATAAAAACCAACTACAACGACAAGGCTATACCAACACTCTTTTCCCAGGTGAGCCGAAGATGCTCGACGAAAACAGAAACCGAGTAGCAGTTGATTTTAACCTAGAAGAAATATCGCTCCCAATTATCAGTCTTGGATAGGAGTTTATCAACAAACAGGCTTTTGCACCCGGCTTTGAACGACAAGTAAAACATCCTCGGGATAGTCTTCTCGTTAGTAGAGATTTGGGTAATCGACTCAAGAAAGCGACTATTAGCCTCGAAACCAACCTCATTACATGCCACAACCACAGCCAGTATATCGCAAACAGTAGGTACAGTCAACTGTGCGATCGCCATATCTCTCGCAAGACAGTACCTAATGAGCAGAACATGAAGTGGGCACCATAGCCCACAATCGATGAAATACCCCTCGTACATACATAAATACCCATCCAGAGTTTCATCAAGATACTAATCCAGCTCTGAGACAAGGAATTCGAGATGTTCGGACATACGACACACTCGTCGCATCGTCTCTAGTCTCTCAAGCGATGTTTATGATGAGCCCCAGGGGCATAACTATCTTCCCTTCGCCGTTTTTCCTTCTTCCACGACCACTGCTCCACACTTGGCCCAGTGCTTTTCCTCGGATTCTAGCTCGGGTATGTCATACCTTAGAAGAATGGGCAAACTCTAAAGATTCGAGGGATCGGCCCCAACCCCACCAACATCAATATCGACACCCAAACCTCTGAAACCACATCCCCAAGTTGACGCACGGGCATGAGGATCAGGCCTCATGATTTCACGAGGAGCGTTCCGAGAAATCTGTTCTCCCAAACCCATGGAGTTGGCCAACGTCATCTTTGTCGTCCTTGGGCTCAAAGATTCGGTCATCAGAATATCTGATTCTTCTGACCTCGACTCAAAACTCGACTCAATATGCGTGGCGAATCTTCAACGGGCACTCAACGACGCTGCGGACAATCTTAGAGATCAAACAAAAAACTCAATAGAAACCTAGAGACTGCAAAAGGATTGATCGAAAAACACGACATAGCGACGGCACGTCGTTGATGTGATGCGACAAACCAATTAAAGGAGGAACGTAAAAACAAAAACCGAAGGAAAAAACGAGAGAAAAGGGAGAAAAGAAGTTACCTTTTTATAAGCGACATGAAGTGAAAAGTGAAAAGGGTTAGTCGAAAGGTTATTATAGAAGTAGGGCATGGGAATCTAGGAAGCAATCATAGCGACGCATCAAAATCCGTGCGCATCTATCATTTATCGCGCCTTCCCGAGTTAGCCATCGCCAAAGGGCCTTGAGATTTCTGGGATACTCTCATTGTCGAATTTTAACCTCTTAATACAACTCTTGAAGTTTGTATACCCTAACTGATGCATCGGCCACTGAACTAAAAAGGGGGCACAATTGTTGGAGGTGGGTCGAGCACCAAGCCCGAAACTCGGCTCAAATTCGCCAATTGTTCCTACAAAGGCCCATAACGATGAAAACCCCACGAAGAGGAAACCCTTAGCCCAACCTGAAGCTCGAACCCCAAGATAGCTGTCTAATGAGTGGGATTAGGTTGGGATTAGGTAAGGATTACCTCTATAAATAAGGACCATTGTCATGTAAAGGGGATCAAGGATTGGAGAGAGAATCAAGTAAGGCATGTAACTCAGAAGAAGCAATCAAACATCTACAGGACCCTCGGAGGACGTTCAACCCTGGTCCTCGAACATCGGTCGATCGATTAACCTCGGCAAACCCTGATCAATGATAAACAACGTCATTCCAAAGCTTAGCCAAACTCGGCCATTTATAAAAAAAGTCCTCAGTACCCCTCCGTAATCAACTGTTCCTCACCGTGGATACTGTCATTCCCAAGCCTTGCTTTAACCACGAAAAATTACGGATCCTCATTTGTATTACTAAACTATTCCTTGTTCTTATTCATCACTAACAGGTGACATAGGAGATGTTCCATTTCAACTCATTTAACAGAAGGAAGATGCCACTGAGAAGCTATTGAGGGAGATAGGGGAATTCCTGTTTGCCTAGGACCATGAGCACCAATGAATTTGATCAAGGGACAAAATGTGTCTAGTGTCTGTCCAAAAGTTACACGAGACTCCATTTCCAGGTTTGATTTTGAATCACCTTGTAGTATCCATTGATCTCAGTTTTACTAGTTGATTAAAAATCCAAGTATGTGTTTGACGAGGCTTGATAGCCCAGAGACTTTTATCTTTAATCACGTTTTGATGAATCTAAAATGGATTCAGTTCTGCACAGAAGCATATAGAGGAACTTAAAAGGATGTGTTCGGTTCCACACATCTAGATATTTTACCCCAAGCCCTCCTCCTTTTTTGTGATGTAACAGACTCTCAAGCTATCTTTGTCGTGTTACCAGAGTCCAGAGAACCCTTCCAAAGGTAAGCTCTGCACATACAGTAAATCTGCCTTATGCACTTCTTTGGTAGGGTAAAAGCACCACACCAAAAGTTTGTTATTCCTACAATAACTGTCTCTACACCTCCTTGACTTCTTTAGTGTAATCTCCTAAACATCTTCATTTTGCGTTCTGCCTGAGCAAGCTTGGTGGTTCCAACTTTTAGTTGCTTCCTTGGTCGACAGTTAATGTTTCTTTTCCTGTTGGTGATGCAGTTGATCCTCAGACTTATCGACAAAGATTTAAAATGATTCTCAGACTTATCGGCAAAGATTCCTATTAACTTCTCTAATCCTTTGCTTAGGATCCTAATCTATTTCTAATTTCCATCAAGTTCTTTTTCCAACCAGACAACTATTTCTCTCTCGTTTTCAACTTCCTCATGGAGAGACTTCATCTTTTATTCATATCGATGTCATGGTCTCAAGCAGTTTTCACCAATCAAAAACACGAGATTCTTCCTCCATCAGATTTATCTTTGTTTCCAGTATGGACTTTTCATTATCAATTAAACATGAATACTTTGAGACGCATCCAATTATCATACAAGAAAAGATATTCTTTTGAATTAACATCAAATGAAGCATATGTGTAAGGATTCATATACTTACTCAGCTTAGGATAACCTGGCTGATCTTTTTTCATTACCTTCTCCCGATTCAGGTCTGATCATGACACGATTCATGTTCATAGTTTCATTTTCTGTCTGACTAGAGTCCTTCAATCTTCGAGCCAACTCCAGTCACTGCTTCACGTGATGATTTCTCCATTACACCCTAAGATCTAAACATGTGTTGTGATAGAGCCACTAGTCGGTTTTCTACTCTGATACCAATTTAAGAAAAAAAATAGAACGGAGAAATATGTAATTGTATGAATATGAGTTATAAGACAACTTTTTCTTATTAGGAACTTCTTTTAAACAATAGCTTACAAGATATGTTTAATCAGTCTTACACAAGCGCCTTGAGGCTGAAAATCCCTATCTACCCAAAACTCACTGCAACTAGTCTAAGAGGGACTATTGCATGAATCACTCAATCACTCACCAAGAACCCTAAAGCTTTTCTAGCTTTCTCTCCTTGGGAACCTCTCTTAATTTCTTGACGGCTACCCACACACTGCGCACCCTCCTTTCTTTTATATGGGCTTTGATTTCCATTGCTGAAACTCTTGTTTCCTTATTGTGAAATCTTCAAATCTTCTCTTGCCTAGATTCGAAGATATCTTTCTTGCTCTGGTCACACCAGCTCTCCTCTGAATCTGGAATTTTCCAGCAACCCGATGAGTAGATGACACATCACCTTTATTCTTCCGTGGCCTGACAGCTTAGATTGTTCAACTATGTGTTGTAGTACTAACAAAGAGGTGCAAGGAACTTTATTTTCAACTCAGAAATGGCCAAGGCATCACCAGAAGAACTGCTTACTTCTTCACATTTAAAATATTAAAGATTAAATTAACAGTTACTTTTAAAACTTACATTAAAAAAATCGATACTCTTTAATAAATAAAAATAAAGTGTTAAAACGATACTTTTTATGATATAAATGAAGTATGAAATATTATTTTAAAACTTAAATATTGTTTCAGAATAAATATCCTTTTATATTTTCAATGCAGAGTTTTGATAAGAAAAAAAAGTTTTTTATTATTTTATTAACTAAATGTACTTCATTAACCAATAAAATTCCATATAATATATGATTAGGAATAAAAAATAAAATTAAAATGTCTTTTTAGTTTATGTCAACAAATCTTAAAGAAAACTGATAACAAGACAGAGGAGTAACAAATGTAATATACAAAATAACACGATAATAAGCATCATATGATTCTAGAAACGATAAAGAAATCGATTCCCGGGATCTCTAAAACAAAGGAAGTCACCACCGTACGTACATCGCTACTCTCATTTCCAAATTACATAATTAATAAATGATAGTAAAAAAAGGGCAAACAATGAACCAAAATAGTTCCTAAATAATCTATTCAATGCACCACATAGCATCTACAGCCACAAAGCAGCGATCAGGAAGACTCCGACGAAAGATCCGGCGATGGTAACTCTGTTAACTGAAGCGGCGTTTGGAGAGGCAGTTGGAGATAGAGAAGCAGGTGGTCCGGCTTCTCCAGAGGGAACAGTTGTTCCTGTAGCTCCGGTGGGGGAATTAGACGTCGGAGGAGCTGGCGGAGAGGTTGAGGTTGCGGGAGAATCAGTCGGTGGTTGACTAACCGGAGGAGCGGTGATAGGAGCTGAGGAAGGAGAAGTTATTAAACGTGAAGGTGCTGGTGCGGCGGCTCTTGGAGGTTGAGACGGTGGAGTGGTGGGGAGAGGAGACATGGTCGGAGCTGGTCCTGGAGCCTGAGCAATGGCGGAGGATGCTACGAGAGCGTACAAGAGTAATACGACGACGGATTTGGAGGCCATTGTTTTGTAGTCTAATGAGAGTTTTAACTTTTAAGAGAGTAGAGAGATTACTAATACGGTAAAGAGGCAAAAGTGGGTTTATATAGTGGAGGGTAAGGTGTAAAACCTGTGTTTCTTGGAAACTACAATAGCTTGAATACTTTTACAAGTCCGATATAATAGTTTTGAAAATAAGTCCAACATAATTATCATTTTGTAAATAAGCCAACAAATAACTAAAAATGATAAATATTTTGAATAATGATTGGCTAAAATGTCTTATCTCACGACTTTTCAGTAAAGATTATGTGTAAAATATTTTGTTTGCAAATGTATCACGATTTTGTTTCTTTATTTAATTATATTTTTTGTTAATATACATTGTCGATTTTTTTTTTTTTTTGGGTCAACCTACAGTGTCGATTTATTACCCTTTTCTCCTTGTTACTTCTTGCATTACAGACGACTAAAGAAGAGAGGATACACTGCTCTGGCTTTTTGGCTTTGGGAATCAGTTACAGAAATATTTGATAATATAAATACAAATGGGGCAAAGAGATAGAATAAAGAAGCTGAAGGAGTCATCTGCAAATAGTAATATTAAGGTGGATACGTGTACATTAAAAAAAGCCGAGATGAAATCTGAGCCGTCCAATGGTTTTAGTGAGTCTTCGCCGACTCCAACAATACCAATGCGCTGTTTCCAATAACGTCTAGAGGAATGGGCGGCGTTCCAAAGCTGGCAGACTTTGTTTTTCCTTAACAAAGTAATAAACACAAACTCTGTGGATGTCGCTTCGATAAAGATCACATGAGAATATGAGAGTACTACTTTCGAGATTATTTAATTTTTATTATTATGGACCAAAATTCCACTTACCCTTACATTGTTTTTATATTAACCACAGTAATTTTTTGTGGCGAATTATTTCATTAACTTCTCGACCATCTTCTTATGAATTAAGCAGCACGAAAGTTTCCTTGGAAATCCTTTTTCTGTTTTGAGATCCGAATCAAAATCAGAAGTTTTTAGAAGCTTGCTTCCATACCGTTTTCAAAAAAAATTCTATTTGAAAACATGTTGGAAGCTTGCACTTCCATTTTAAAAATATTATATCGTAAATCAATATGAATGGTAGATTTATTTTTGATAAGTCTCGTTTTATAAAACAAAATAAAACCGAAAACTAATTTAGTACTAGGACATTTGTGCACACTAATTTCGTATTTTATCTATAAATTATCTTTCGTTTAACATGTGTGATGTTATAAGTGATTCATTTGATTAGTTAAATAAGATTATTTTAAAAATTTTGAATTTGATGATTACAACATATAACTTGAAGCAAAATTAGTTAATGCAGTTGAGAAAATTGAGAAAGATAGTGATTTAGGTTTTGATTTTAAATCATATTATTTTGAATTATTCATGTTGAGTTATATAAAAATGTGTTAAATTTGTGTCATTCACATTTTAGTATAATATAATATTTAATTATATATATATATATATATATGTATATATGTATATATGTTTTCACTTACCCGCTTCCCGATTGCATGCAACATGGCTTATGAAACGCAATGTTGAATCAAGAATTTAGTATTTTTCTAATAGTTACATATAATTTATTTGTTTTGGCGGGAGTCGATGTATATTATCCAATTATTACAAAAGAAAAAGGTGATCATATCTTATAATTTCTTGTAGATCTTGAAAAGTTCAAACCCAAGAAAGCAACTTTGAGACGGAAGAGAGAAATTAGTAACAATAATGCTTAAAAGTCTTTAAAACCAAAATCAAAATGCTAAAAGTCTTGGGAAAAAAAAAAAGTCTAGACAGCACTAATAGGACGTTAACGTATTACAAATAAGACCTACAAAAAGACGAAACGATAGTGTGACAAATAGCAGACCCAAAAAAGGAAATCTAAAAGTCAACAAGAAATAGGTGATGAAATTTCAAAGAATAAATCTAATATACGCCTCGATGAAGTAACAAAAAAAAACAACCTTCCTTTAATAAATAGATCAAATGATATAGATAGAACTTCAGATAGTACTAAAAAAGTTAAAAAAAGTAATATTTGTAAATTGTAAGTTGAAACTAGAAACAAGAAAAAAGTAATATTTGTAAACTAAAAGTTGAAACTTGATTTGATATTTACAAGATTCATAGATATCTTTATAGTCAGCATCAGTAGCATATAACTATTTTATTTGCTCAAATCCAAGTAGCTTGACTTCTAAAGAATTCAAGAGAACGTACTTCCGAAAAAGAGTATCGGCTACTACATTCTCTTTACCTTTTTTATACTTGATCACGTATGGGAAGGTTTCAATAAACTCGATCCATTTGACATGTCTCTTGTTGAGCTTCTGATATCCTTTGAGATGTTTGAGAGATTCATGATACGTATGGATAACGAATTCCTTGGGCCATAAGTAATGCTGCCACGTTTGTAAAGCCCTAATAAGCACATAGAGCTCTTTGTCATAGGTTGGATAATTGAGTGTGGCACCTCCAAGTTTCTCACTAAAATAGGCTATTGGCCTTTGTTCCTACATAAGAACAGCACCAATACCAATCCCTGAAGCATCACATTCAATCTCAAAGATTTTATCGAAATTAGGAAGAGATAGAACCGGGACGTGTGTAAGCTTGTCTTTCAAGGTTTGAAACACAGCTTCTTGAACTTGCTCCCACTTGGATCCAACATTTTTCTTGATAACCTCAGTAAGTGGAGCTGCTATTGTGCTGAAGTCCTTGACAAACCTCCTATAGAACCCAGCAAGGCCATGGAAACTTCTTACTTCGCTTACATTCTTTGGACTAGGCCATTCTTTAATCGCTTGAATCTTTTCCTCATCAAACTTAATGCCATCTGCACTTACCACAAAATCTAAAAACACAAGGTTATCCGTTCCAAAAGTACATTTCTTAAAGTTGGCATATAGAGTTTCCTTTCTAAGCACTTCCAAAACTTTTCTAAGGGGATCTACATGGTCTTCTAGGCTGCGGCTATAAACTAAAATATCATCAAAATACACAACCACAAAATAACCAATGAAATCCCTAAGAACATGGTTCATTAACCTCATGAAAGTGCTAGGGGCGTTAGTTACAATCCATGTTTAGTTTTAAATGCAGTTTTCCATTCATCCCCTTCTTTCATCCACTTTTAAGATCTATCTTTGAAAAGAAGGGGATGAATGGGATCTATCTTTAAGATCTTTCCATTCATCCCCATGGAACCATGCAATTCATCAAGCATATCATCTAATCTACAGTGATATTGTTGATGGCTCGGCAATCTACACACATCCTCCAACTTCCATCTTTCTTTGGGACGAGTAGAATGGGTACGACACATTGACTTATGCTTTCTCGAATATAACCTTTCTCCATGAGCTTGGTGACTTGTTGTTGAAGCTCCTTAGTTTCTAGAGGGTTGGTTCTATAAGCGGGTTTGTTGGGAAGAGAAGCTCCAGGCATGAAATCAATTTGATGCTCTATTCCTTGGATAGGTGGTAATCCTCATGGATTCTCTTCCGGGAACACGTCGTGGAACTCCTGCAAAAGAAACTGAATTCTGCTAGGCAACTCCGGCATGGTTTGGTTAGTGTTAAGGAATTCTTTAAACACAAAGAGCAGGGCTAGTGAGTAACTCCCTGTTTGAGGTTTGACTATAAGATTGGCCGGCTGCTTGGGCTTGGATTCAGACGTGGTTTTGTTTTTCTTCAAGGCGATTTGATCCAAATGAACCTCTTGTGGAGATAATGGAACTAAGATATTTTTCTTGCCCTTAAACTCAAATGAGTACCAGTTGGTGAATCCATCGTGCATTATTCTTCGATCAGATTGCCAAGGTCTTCTAAGTAATATATGTCCAGCATCCATGGGTAAAATGTCACATAACACTTCATCTTCGTATTTTCCTATGGACAAAGGCACTAGGACCTGGTTCTGTACTTCCAACTCCCCTTCATCATTAAGCCATTGCAGCTTATACGGTTTAGTTCTCTTGATGACTTCTAATCCAAGTTTCTCTACCATGGATTCACTTGCCACGTTAGTGCAACTTCCCCCATCGATCACTAGACTGCAAACCTTCTCTTTTACAAGGCAACGGGTGTGAAATAAGTTTTCCCTTTGTTCGTTCTTCTCGGACTTAGGATGCAGGTTCAAAGTTCGTCTTGTGACCAATAGTTGTCCAACCACGGGCATTGCAACATGTTCTTCTATTGGTTCAGCCTCAGAAAGTTCTTCTTCCAATTCTAACTCTCCATTGGCATGGATGACTATGGTTCGCTTATTGGAGCAGGCGTTGGAATAGTGACCAAAACCCTTACACTTGAAGCATTGTATTTCCCTGGTCTTGGTACTTGAACCCTTATCAATGCCCTTAAGACGAGGCTCTTCTGGCTTAGGTTTAGAAAATGTCTTGTATTCCTTGATAGGTTTGTCATCTCTGGTTTGGTTAAACCTTGGTGGATTATATCCGAGTCTTGGGTTCCTTTGCTTAAGTTGTTTCTCAAACATGATAGCCTTATGGAGAAGTTCCTCCATTTCCACATAATGGTGGACCTCAAGTCGTTCTATAATATCTTGGTTAACACCGCCCATAAATCTGGCCATAGTTGCTTCGCATCCTCTTGAACATCGGCCCTAGTCATCAAGGTTTCCATCTCCTTATAGTATTCTTCTACGAACTTACTTTCTTGAGATAGATTCCTCAGCTTTAGGTGTAGTTCTCTATGGTAATGGCTAGATACGAACCTCTTCCTCATAATAATCTTCATTGGTTCCATGTTTCTATAGGAAGATCTCCAGCCCTTCTCCTAGAAGTTACCTACTGATCCCACCAACTTAGATCCCACCAACTTAGAGTATAATCCTTGAATGCGGTTGGGGCTATACGAACCTTATGGTCTTGTGTGAACTCTCTGCAGTCAAAAACTAAGCTTTCTTTTCCCATTCTAGGTATTCTTCCGGATCATTGCTTCCATGGAAAGATGGGATCTCGATCTTAAGACCGGCTAAGGTGTCTCGAGGATTGGCTTGGTTATCTCTAAGGGGTTGATCCGCTCTTGGTCGTCTTCTCCTTGAATGATGTGATCTAGAGGAATGACTATAGTGTTGCTCAGCATCAAAACGTGGTGGTTGCCTCCTAAGTCGGTCATTGATGGATCGTTCTAATTCAGCTCTCATGGTTGTCATGCTCTCATCCATCATGGCTCTAAAGGAGTCAAGAAGTTGCTTGTTGGAGTTTGCTGACTCCTCTTCATCATGGCTGGTTTCCGCCATGGTACCTGTCCAAATTCAAACAAGTAACCAGTAACACTGCCCAAGATATCACAACCACAAATACTCGGCAAGTTTGCTTGAATCCCAAGCGACAGTTTGGTTTGATCGAGCTGAATAAAATCTCAAAAACACGTTCAAAATTTTAAGAAATAATTTTATCAAATACTATACTCTTTTTCAAAATAGACCCAACCAATCTCACGATTTTAGCAATTAAAACGAATTTATGAAAATCAAAACACGGAAAATCGCAGAAATACTTTTCGTGAAAAATGCTTGAAGTTGATCGGTCAGATTAAAATACCAAATTGAATCCAAAAATTCCGAAATTAATTTTAACAAAAACTAGACTCGTAATAAGTTCTTTAGAAACTGATTTCACGATTTTATCTACTACCAATAATTTATGAAAATTCTGACAGTCAACAGACAAAATCGATCGGAATGTAAAGAGGTGTAATAGATTGGATAAGACACAAGCTGTTGTAGAGTCTGCTCTGATACCACTTGATGTGATCCTGGGTAGGATAAAGTCCTAGGATGATCTCCAGCAGGTTGCAAAGAATCAAAATGGTGGCTTAGGTTGCGGAAATGAAGGGTTATCGGGAATGTAAAGAGGTGTAATAGATTGGATAAGACACAACCTGTTGTAGAGTCTGCTCTGATACCACTTCATGTGATCCTGGGTAGGATCAAGTCCTAGGATGATCTCCAGCAGGTTGTAAGGAATCGAAATGGTGGCTTAGGTTGCGGAAATGAAGGGTTATCGGGAATGCGAGGGGTTCCACGCGAGAAGTCTCGAGACGGGACGTGGTTTAGCGATGTGGCGGTGAGGATCGACCACGAGGGTTGGCGACGTGGATCGGATTGTAGCGACGAGGATTGACTACGCGGATCGGAGCTATGGTCAGGACGAGGAACGATGGAGCGGCTACGTGGATCGGAGCAAGGATCAATGGAATGAGGTGATACTTCCAAAGATTATGGTCACTCTTTGGACTATCCAAACTTGTTCTTGAAGGGGTAAAGACCCAATGCTATGAACAAGAGGTGGAAGTGAGTGATACTTCGTAAGGATTATGGATGAATCCTTAGACTATCAAAAACTTGCTAGGCATGAGGATGAAGATCCGAACACTATAAGCAAGCGATTTTGATCAAACAAGTTATTAAAAAATTTTTATTAAGAAGTTTGATAGATTGAAAAGAAGAAACCAGCAGATACATATAGGGTTCAAATGCATGATACTTAACAACGATCAACCCTTGGAATTCTACAACATTAAACGGAAATTTGAAATACTTTGACTGATCCTTTGAATGAGATTCTGCAGCTTGGAGAAGGAAGAAATGGGCCTGGGTTTATCAAGCGGCTTGTGAACAAGTGATGAGGCCTCGCTCATTAAAAACCTTGTTTGGAAAACCCATTGGGACAAAACCAAACGAAGAGAAAAAGAGTACAAGTCTCATCACCTATATTGATAGACGTTTAGGCGGCTTGTATCACAACCAGGTTGGTTGGATTAGCACATCTTAAACTGCCCGTTGTAGTGTTAAGGAGGCGTTGCAAGGTTGTCTTGAGCTTGACTTGCTTGGACCAAGTAATAGGGCCAAGGGAAAGATGCAAATCCTCATCTTCATGTCCGTGCTCCGGTTCATGCTGCATCCCTTGATCCTCATTGTTCTCCTTATCCTCTTGTTGTTCCGGTTCAAGCTCCTTGCTGCTCATGTTCAACCTTCCTTTAATAAATAGATCAAATGATATAGATCGAACTTCAGATCGTACTATAATAGTTAGAAAAAGTTATATTTGTAAATTAAAAGTTGAAGTTAGAAACAAGAAAAAAGTAATATTTGTAAATGTAAAGTTGAAACTAGAAACAAGAAAAAAGTAATATTTGTAAATTGAAAGTTGAAACTAGAAACAATAAAGGAAGGATTACGAATAACCTATAATAAATGATTAATAACTATAATAACTCATATTTTATTTTAATTGTTAAAAGTGTTTTTCGATTTTTTAAAACCCAAAAGTACCCTAAAACGTTTTGGAAGGAAAAACTGAATTACAATAATGCCATTAATATTTAATTCCAGCATGGCAAAAAGTTTTAATATTTACAAAATACCATTCTGTCTCTGTTATCGCAAACTTATTTTCTTACAGACTTAATTTATATTACTGCAGTTTTATTAGACTAATTGAGTTATCGCATGTTTTCATAACGTAATTGCAGACTTATTTCCGTTGCAGACTTATTTTCTATTACTGCAGATTTATTAGACTAACTTAGTTATCGCAGACTTAGTTAATGTCATGGCAGACTTATTTTAGTTACAAACTTATTTTCTATTACTGCATATTTATTAGACTAATTTAGTTATCTCAAGTTTTTATAACGTGATGTCAAACTTATTTTCACTTACAAACTTATTTTTATTACTGCAGATTTATTTGAGTAAGTTAGTTACCCTAGGTTTTTTAACGTTATGGCAGACTTAGTTTAACTTACAGATTTGTTTTGCTATTATTGCAAATTTATTTGACTAACTTAGTTATCGCAGGGTTGTTAAACGTCATGACATACTTAGTTTTACTTACAGATTTATTTTGCTATTACTGCAGATATATTTGAGTAACTTAGTTATCATAGGTTTTTTAACGTCATGACAGACTTAGTTTCACTTACAGATTTATTTTGCTATTACTGCAGATTTATTTGACTAATTTAGTTATCGCAGGGATATTTAACAACATGGCAGACTTAATTTTACCTACGGATTTATTTGACTAACTTAGTTATCGTAGGTTTTTTAAAATCATGGCAGACTTAGTTTCACTTGCAGATTTATTTTCTATTATTGTACATTTATTTGACTAATTTAGTTATCTGCATAGTCAGACTTAGTTTCACTTACAGATTTATGTTTTATTATTGTAGAGTTATCTGAGTAGCTTAGTTATCACATGTTTTGTTAACGCCATGACTAACTTATTTTATATCCTAGTCGCAGATTTATTTATGTCTTGCTTGCAGATTTTTTGTCTCAGTGGTGGCCTTGAAGATTTGGTATCCATTGACTCTATCGAGTCTCGATGGGTTACTCAAGGAAGAGATCGATAGCTCAAGTGGTGGCCTTGAAGATTTGGCATCCATGGACTCTATCAACTCTGTTTTAGTATGTATTGTAAACTTTGTTGTATTAATAGTGTGTTGTATTCGATTGTATTATTATGCATAGTAAACTCTGTTTCATTATGCGTTGTAAACTTTCTTGCGATTCTTGTGCTTGTGGAATAACAAAACTTGCTGTCATACAACAAAAACTATGCGATAACATTAGAACAAATCTGCAATAACATAAAACAATTTCTAAACAAATCTGCAGTAAATCAACGTTATCCTTGAGAGTTTGATCATTAAGATCATTATTTTACTTAAACGTAGCAACAAGCTTCAAAACAACACCTGGAAACTCAGTATCCATAGCAATATAGCTGAATTTATCAACAATTTCACGGATTAATCTGAATTCTTCAACTAAATTGTCATCCCAAACATCCTCGAATGATGATTGAATCTTCTTTCAATGTCTCTGCCATCTCTATAGATATAACCAACACATATCTGAAAACAAAGCATACGAACAACTCCCACGAAACATGTACCAAGATCGGAAGGTCAGAAAACGCGTTCTCTGGGAACAGAACGAAGCAAACCCTAGCTGTTATTGAAATTGAAATGAAACGAGACAAACAAGTAAGAAATTACCTCAGATTTTGCTATACATTTGTTTGAAAACAAACAGATCTGGCAGATACAAAGAGGAATCTATGGGTCTGCGAGAGAGAAATTCTCTGGTCAAACCAGACGAAGAAGAAGGACTCGACGGAGACTCGATTTTTGGAGAAGAACGAAGGAGAAGTGATTTTCTTTGTGAAAGGAGAAGTTGGAAAGATTTTGAACTCTTAAGATGTGAATTTTTTTTTTGATAGATCCGTAAGTTGGTTTTTGTTCTAAAAGATGTGTTTTTTTTTTTTTGTTGTTGTTTAATTTCAATGGTTTTTTTTGTTGTTTATTAATTTTTGTAAATTATAAAGGCAATTTTATCTTTTACTATACATAGTAGTGACATTTTTCAAAAGTGAGTTATTCTAGTTATTTCATATAAAATATAGACTTTTTAAGCAATTTTAGTTATTTCATATAAAATATAGATTCTTGTGAGCAATTTTCACTATAACACAAAAGTCTGATTTAATGTTAATTACTTATTGTTAAGAAAATCAACACCAACATTTCACATCCAATAACATAAAACATATATGTATACCGAAACTAAAACAAATAAACAAAAGTACATACCAAAATATATAAAAAATCGTTCATGACTAGAAATAGTTAATCGTTTTGATTTTGTCTTTAAGACGAAATATAAAAGACGTAAGACATAGCTATTAGAGGCCTTAGTAAATACCTTATATACTCCATATGTTTCATTATAAGAGTAGTTTAAAGTTTTTACACACAAATTAAAAACACACAAATTAAAAAAAACCATAAAATCCTTTTTTTATTCCTCAATAATACACTAAAGAAGTTTTTTCATTGGTTATTACATTAAATAGTAGGGGTAAAAGTATAAATTTTATATAAAAAAATACATTGGAAACACAAATCAACACTTATGATAAAACAAATTTAAAAATCTAAAACAACATTTAAAATGAACAGAGGAAGTATTTACTTTTACTTATAAAAAATGATTCCTGCCAAATACAAAAACAAAACCAAAAAAATTTCCATTATGATTCTTGAACATGGTTGAAAATATACGTAGGAAAAAATAAAAATATTTTTACTGTATGGAGAAAAAAAAAATTGATTTATATTTGTTGTTGGAAAATATCAAAAAAATTGAAAAAGAGACTCGGAACTAATTATATAACCTCGACGTAATAACTGGGCCGTCTAGAATCGGAACAAATTGATATAAAATCTGTGCAACAAACACAGTCCCAACCCAAAACTCCTCTACAACGATACACACTTGTCTCCAAAATTTCTTCAGCGCTATTTTTTCAAGCGAAGCACACAAATGGTATAAGGATACATTCATTCACTTGTTAACCAAATATAGAAATTGTAAAATTCCTAATGCTTACTTCGTATAAGCAACATCAGTTAGGTCTGATGCTCATCACGGTAACATTTTCCAGTCGGCTAGAATGTAAAACAAAGAAAGAACAAGAACCCGACCTGCAATTACATCTTAAGGAGAGTTAGATCATTGTCATTCGTATGGGTGGCCAAACCAAACCAAATCCGAAGAAAAAGGTTAAAAAACCGAAATATGTTTTGACGACTTGTTTGGTTATTCTAAAACCAAGAAACTGATACCAATTTTAGTGTCACCAAACCAAATCAACACGAAATCAATTGAGTTTGATATATATACATAGTAAAAAATAGATGGCATCATATTACATATATATAAATTATATAACTATTTTTATGTAAAACAGAACGTAATCAAAAACCAAAACAATAACGCGCTTGCGTCAAATCAGACAAAATTTATGCCAAAATTGCATCAAACCGAACCAAATCCAAACCTAAAACAATTTGGATTTTATTTGGCCTTGGATTTGTACTATATGCAAATTCAAACGGAATGCTAAGATCTAGATCCTAGTGTTAAACCTAAGCTAAAGGACTCTGAACTAAGATTCGAGATTTCAGTTGATATATTTTACCTTTCACTTGTTGTCCAATGAAATTTGGATCAAATCTTTGTGAGTAGTCTACTTGGGGGCGAGTGTTGCGGATGCAGCAGCAGCTTCTGCTATGAGAGCAACTGGTTGACGAGCCTGAAGGCAAGCACCAATGTCAAAAGGATGCAACTCTGAACCATCGTAGAGAAGATTTAGTCCAGGAAGAACAACTTCTCGGCTATCTGCTTCATCAACATCTGCCTTTGTTGTAGTTAAAGGTGCATTTTCATCAATAGTCCTTGTGGCAGCTTCATATACCGGAGCCAAGGTGTAGGATCTACGACCACCCACAAAATTTCTCAAAAACCGAGAAAAAGTAAAAATAATTTAATGAAACATGGATGGAACTAAACTGACCTAAGGATGCTACCATCAAAGCTGAGAACTTCGGTCCGGCAACGTTGGCGATTAGCTAGTTTCAGCCGTTGAAATTCACTTGTGGCTCCTGAAATTGGTGAGGAAGGGTCAACAAGTGGGTTCCACCTTCCGCTTGCGTAGTTCATAAGCTTATTACTACGGGTAGGCTCCTTTGCTTGTTCTTTCTGGTAAAGAAGTTTAGCAGCTGGACCTGTTGCTTGGTACTGTGCACATATATCTTTCAACCTTCTCCTTATGCATTGCATTGCTTCGTGTTGTTCCATGAGCGAATCTGCCTGAAGTAATTGTGATGAGACGATTCTGTTGCAGATATTGTTGCATAACTTTGGACTGAAAAGCGGAAGCCCAAACTCCACGGTTAAAGGGACCCATTCATACTTCTCATCATCATCCGGAGAAAAATATTCCGAAGAATCCTTTGCTTTAAAGAGTTTCAAAAGGCGAATGTAACCCACTGTCTTCAATTCCATGTTGTTTGCCATCTTAGTTAAGAGAGAGTTCAACTTTGTATTTTCCTCAAGGGGAAGTCCTAGCTCGTCGCCAAAATGAGGAATGGAACCATCAGAGTTCCTCAAGGGTAATGGTATATCTAAAGTAACAACTCTTCCAGAGCTATCAAGATCATGCTTGCTTAGAGGCTGAACGAGAACAGAGGAGCACTTGAGAAGGCAATTTAAACAGTGCAACAGAATACTTCCCTTGACCAAGTTACCTTCAAAATTGTTTCCTAAACCACCAACTGAAGATCCATCCCAAGACCAAATGAGAGCTTTCTCACAGCCAGCTAGTGGAGCAGGAAGCATCCGCAGACACTGCCCTTTCATCAAGATAACCGACAAAGGCCCAGTGCCCACTGTTGAGTACAAAACCAGTTTCATCCACTGTGTCATGGATGAATGGGAGGGAGGACCAAAATGAACGGGCCCTGATGGTCCAGGAAGAACAGTCGTAAGTGGAAGAGGAATCATTGAAACAACAATATCGTAGTCACGGGAAAACAAACGATCTAGAGTAATTGGTGTTAGAGAAGCCAGACTTTCACAACGGAGAATATCAACACGATATTTTTTCCGTTTTTTGTTTCCTTTACCGGTGTTGGGTCTCTCTATGGGGATTGGCTTCCCGTCATTCTGAAGGTTTGGGTTAGAACTGAAGGTCTCCGTCAAGGCAGTTGTATCGACTGACGGTGCAGTGGAAGCTGCTTCATGCTCAGTGCTTTCAGGGACATGCTCTGTCGACAAAGGAGTATCTGAAGCCATGGAAGCCACACTATTTTGGCTGGCTAAAGAATCCCCCAAATTATCAGGTAAGTCAACATCTGCAAGAAGAGTGACAGCCTCATCATTGCTCAAAGTTCCCGAGCCGATCGTATCAACTGTTGTATCAGTAGCAACTCCACCAGATATCAAACATTCCAGGACACAACGAAGGCTAAAGGCATGATTTGCAAATTCTTGAAGTTCACCCTCAAACTTTGCTCCCTCTAATGTGCTCAAATCCTGGCAAAGGTCTGGGATACTAGTATGCCCGAGTTTTCCCGCTTCATAGAGTGTTACTGCATGTGATTTCAATCCTATAACAGCGTTCATGAACATCAAATGGAATATATTAGAATAGTGCAAAAAGTGAAACTTTTACAGGGATAATTGAAATTCATGGGCTGTCAAATAATTATAAGTTTAGCCACCAAATGGAACTAGGAAAGTTTACCTGGAGACACAGAACCCATCATTAGATATGATGTTATATTAGCATCAACTATGAAAGCAACCCGAACATGACTAGAACGTGATCCAGAGGTTTCTGTCCCTAAAGAATCTCCATGTTGAGACGCTTCACCATCAGCAGACGTGTAAGCAGATGCATCACCTTCATCACTGAGGATGGCACGAGGAGACCCAGGCACAATTTTGTCATGAAGCACAGAAGAGGGATCAATTAACTTTACAGCCCATCCCAACCGGCAAACAAAAGATGCAGCGGCCTGTAATTGTGTTACATCAGCTTGTAAAGTGGATGCCAGCTCTGCAACTGTAGAGTTCTCATTTGAAACTACAAAGACTGCATAGAGTAATCTGCAAATTCCAGATGCAGCAATTAGACTCCTATATAATCTCAGGGGTAACTAAAAACAAGATCAGATAAGCTTCTGTATGGCACAATAGTTCCCTTACTCTTCAATAGGATCTTCATAAGACTGCTCTCTGTTGGAGATGAACCCTTCAAGCTTTGAAACTGAAACAAGGATGCAAAAGGACATGCATGTCAGTGAAAAAATCTAGAGTCTCACAAGAGAATATATGAGACTGACATACTGGAATCTGGGAACAGTGTATCTAGGAGCTACATGTTCTTAGTCAATAAAGAGAGCATGAAATTGTATTGGCTACAATGATAAGCATTTCAATTATACAAAAAGCTGATTATGAATCTGTTTTTGGAACTCTCTGACATGCGGCACATGCCTTAGACGAAATTCAACATACTCCACCCTTGAAGTACGCAGAACGGCAGAAGTAAAGATAGAAAAATGAAGTGGTAAGATGATATTGGCAAGCATAAACTCACCTTTAAAGCGGTCGTCCTGATAGACTGGGACATCAAAATATACCAATCCCCTCAGGTAGAGGCCTTTTATGACTTCTGGATCGAAGAGGATATATGCATTAGCTTCCTCTTTGCAGATTTTATCTATTGTCGCCATCTCATCTTCTGAAAGTTTCTATGCAATGGACAAGGAATTAAAATCTGCTATCAGACAAGGTACAGTATGATGAAAATGACATCTCATAAGTTCATTCAAATTAAAATTGGTATGAAAAGGAAGTAATAGAAAAGATAAGAAGAGCAGATTACCTTAAACTCTTCTATGGTGAAGTTGACAAGGCAAACACCCCACCAAGGGTCAATAGGGAAATCCACAGGTTGAGTAGGCAAGAATTCTTTTGCAATCGATTTGTTCAGCTTCCACATTATTTTCTGGAAAGCTCAAAACATGTATGAAAAGTGAAAGACATAATAGATGTTGTATAACATCCACTTAAAGGCTCAAGTTAACCGAAAACACTATGATGACTCTAAAGTTTCTTAAAGTTACAGTGCTAGAAAATGAAAACAAGAGATACCATCTAGAATTTTGTAAACTTCGATATTCGCATATTTTACCCATGAAAAGATTCTTCAAATCGGAAGTCAAAAGCACAAGAAAATTTGCAGAGCATAACTTGCACAACATGACAGGCACATAAATCAGTATAGATTCTATACGCAAAAGTACCTTAGATCTGCATTTATTCATGATATCGATGAACTCATTTCGCCCTATTCCTGTAAGCCGGAAAGCATCTGCTGCACTGAAGTTTGGAATGCTGTCATACGGTTGCTCTGTGTCAAATTAAAAGGAATAAGGATGACGAAATCTCTGGCTAGAACTTTGGGTCAGTGAAAAGTGAGCTCTAAAGTAAAGCAAAATTTTACCATTTCGCATGACTTCAAATATCATATCACAGTAGTATCTGAAAGGTGATATCCTCATCACACGACAAACATACTCCGCAAGGTGATACGGAAACAGCTGCAAGTAATCGTTATAAGAAATTAAGATGAAAGAGCCTCTGAGTCAGTAACAGAAAACAGTGCCCTATATTGTCCTAGTTCACAAAGTTTCTCTCCTTGTATCGACAGTGTGAACCCATGGCTATCTTTCAGAGTAGGAAACATATTCATAAATCACTATCACAGACTATGGTATCTAGAATCTGAGAATAAACCTAATTAACCACTATTATGGATTCCAAAACCCTTATCTAATACATTGTCGCTCTAGTTCACAAGATTTTGCAGTTAGAAAGCCATTGAAAAGGAGATGAAAGGAGGAAGGAAGAAAAACTACAGCAAAATGATTTGCTACTAACTCTCCACTAGAAAGCAATTAAAATCAAAAAGACCTCTTAGAGAATTATCCATCAACACGCACCGCCAGGTTCTTTCGCAAGTAACGCATCATATCTTCATAATATTCACCTTCTTTACAAACTTTACAAGCAAAACACGTATTCCACAGGAGTTTTTTCTTAATACAATGTGCAATGACCCTGCAGAAACATGCAAAACAATGAAAAAGATATGCTATAGAGTAGCTCAATTCCAATAATGTGAATTCCATCCCCTAATCATAAAAACATGAAAAAATGTTCATAACAGAAGAAAGTAAAACACACTGAAAGCTTCTCGTAACATAGGCCCAAGGAAATTACGTAACCATGCCCTGAGCCACTGTACACAAAAAGCATAAAGAATAAGCTAACCTTCTATGCCATTCATCTTTAGATCCAAGAATAGATTGGAGTCGTTTTGGGAGATTTTCCCATGAACATTCTTCTCTTACAGCTTTTGATATTAACTGGTCCTCTATTGTAACTGGAGTGTGCTGCATCTTCCCCAAATGATCTTACCTTCCAAGTAACAATGACATAGAAAAATTCCAACATCAATAGTTGAAATGAAGAAAATAAGCTTTAATCTAGCCAGTAGAAGCATTTCAGAATCATCATCACAGAGGAAATACTAAAACCAAGTCGTTCCACCCACAAAATCACAAAGCCTAGATCAATTTCTAAACCTAATCAGCTTCGAAACAGACGTAGCTAAATGGAACACAGAAATTGCAGTTTAATTTCTAAGCATGAGACGCTGAAATTCGAAGAACATCGGCGACTAAAATGCAGCGATCTCGCAGTTTTGATCCGTAATAGATAAGAAAATTCGAAGATGAGTTCGGGAAGATGAGATAATGGAATTGGCGATCGCGATCAGAAGTTGCACCTGAGCACACACCGGAGAAACTAGAGATTCTTTGACCGGAATCTCATGAGATCTGAAGCGACAGCAAAAAATGGCAGCGACTGATCTCGGCTCTTGTACAAGCCCTGGGCCGAAGCTGGTATAGTGTAGGCCTCAAAGTGATATGTGGGCCCGAATTGAACTATCGTTTTAAAAAAACCGTCAAATCAATATGTTTACAATATTTTTAAGGGAATTTAATGAGATAAACCCTTGGTCAGTTCAATATTAAATAAGAGACTAAAATGCGACTAAAATATATAGTTGCAAATTGAGCGTCGCTAAATTAGGTCGTCGCATTTTGGTCAAAAAATTTGTAACTATTTTGCGACGAAATAAATAGTCACACTTTTTGCGACAACAATATGCGACTATTTAGCGACTACATAAGAGCGATGAAAAAACGACTATATATTCGAAGTTACAAAAATTATCGACGACTAATATATGCCGTAGCAAGTCGATTGCAAACATAGTATGACTATTTGGCGACAACAACATTTGTAGTCGCATATTTTGCGACTACAAGGAGACATTCGTAGTTACCATAACACAACTTCAAATCAGTGGCTAAATAGTAGCAAGAAAGGCTACCAATTTGCGACTACCTATTTTTATGAAAACATAACTGATAAGCAATTACTTATGAAAGCTGCTGTTTAAATTAATAAATACGAAATTTAATTAAATAAAACGAAAATAAATTTTAATTAAGAAAAAATAGAAATTAATAGAAATTTTTTTTATTGAAATAAAACTGCAAATTTTTAATTGAAACACAAATTTAACAAAAATATTTAATTGAAATAAAACTAAAAACTAAATATTGTCTAGAAAATCGGTTTGGTTCACCGGTGGTTGTTGTGCTTCAGGGGTTGACGTGCTCGGGTTCTGGGAGTGGGCTTACTCAAACCGTGCATATCCGGGATCCTCTCGCATATACGCAACTAACATCTTCAAGGTAGCTACAGTTACCTGCGACTGTTGAACTACTTCCTTGGCTTCTTCGGCTATTTTTATGGCTTCTTCGGCTTTAGCACAATGATGCTCGTTCTCTGCGCCTTGCTCTTCGATCTTGCGATGAGCAGCTTCAAGTTGGTCCCTTAGTTGTGCCATTGAAGTATAACTACTTGAGGCACCAGACCGCTTATCCTTAACAAATTGGCTCTCCATGCTACCGAGTTCATACATTGTGCCTCTTGAGTCGGGAATGGTTGACTACATAAAGGAAAGCAAATATTGATTATCAGTTTGCATAACTAAAATACTAAACAAAATTATAAGTGTTTTTACCTCTAAAAAAATTGCATCTAGCTCCTTGGTTATAAGTTGAGGACGTGCGGAGTTAGCATCAGACAAGTCGAAGTCATCATCTTGAAGTTGTGCTAACTTCTTCTCTACGTTTTTATCATACGTCTCGCAGATATTCTTCGCTTTCTGGTCCACAAAAGTCTCATCTAGTTTAGTATGTGTCCTCACAAAAACCTCTCCAACCGACACAGGTCTCCCAAGTTCTTCCTACTATTAACACCAAAATATAATCAACTCCAGAAAACAAATACTAAATTGGCATTAAATCCCATCAAAGAGAGCCGATGATGGCCAATACAACAAAACAATCTACTAGCTAGTAGTCAAAGTACATAAGAGTTTTAACGACCAACTATAGCTAAGAAATAATCAAGCGAGACTAACTCATACATGAAAACAACTAAGCATTTGTTAAGTTAGCGTACAAGACATAATAGCAAACAACTAGCTAAGAAATTCTTCATAGTAAGACACCCATATCATTTGTTAAGTTAACGTAGAAGAAAAGAATCAAGGTAATGTACCATTTCATACTGAATTTGTTCATAGCTTTTTAGACCAGCTACATATTTATGAACACCAAGATCACCCCGTTCTGAGTTCCGCGAATTGGACGCCACACTGCTCTTAGATTGTACTACTTCTATTGTCCAATATGCCTGCATTTGGAGCCACAAAATCTCCCCTATCCACTTTGACCTCTCTTTATTTTGAACTTTACTAACCATATCCTTCATCCGGTTTACACAAATGGCATGATATTTGCGCCTCACAAGTGTGGTGATCAATGGATCCCAAGTATTTTCTTGCTGAGGATTAAAGATTAATTAGTGGTTCACAAGTTTGGAAAATAAATTATAAATACAAGAATTTAAATTTATGTTTTCATACCGCAAAATCAATGAAATATCGATCTTGCTGTCTTGGTGGAACTTTAGACCAGCTAATAATAAGGTCCATCAAATTTGTGCTTCAAGAGTTTTGACAGTTTCCGCGTTATCCGCCCCTCGTCTCGACCAAACCTACATAAGTTTTATCATTACATTAGTAGCAAATAAACTAAGATGCTAACTTAAAAAAAAAAAATTATAAGCCTTACCATGTAGTCCCTTCTTCCAGGTCTGGATTCACAATAGGCAAATACACCTCTTTTTCCGGAGTTTGCAAAAGATCCTCTAACGTCATATGTTCAGCCTCCCCCATAGGTCCAGGAGCCGCCTCCTCTTCCGGTTCTTCATGCATTGCCTCTGGAATAGGAGGTTCTTGAATAGGAGGTTGTGCAATAGGAGGTGGTTGCATCATTTGTTTATTGATCCGCGATGACCTACTCAAATGGACTTCGGATCTCTGTGGGGGAGGCACAAATGAAACAGATGCTCTAGATGTCGATGGTTAAATGTTTGTGGCATGAGAAGAACCTGATCTCCCACCTTCACCACGGCCTCAGAAGCTTCTAACACCGGATGTCATACTTAGACAAAAGGAAAAAAAAGGGATCAAGACAATGTCTCAAAAGAGAAACATTAACAAAGCTGGGTCTTTTGTGCCAAAAAATCAACTAAGAGCAAAGAACATTGCCTATTTGGTCAGACATAGATCTTGCTCCAATTCCAAGTGCTGAAAGAAAAGCAGTTAAAGAGTTGCAAGATGAATGTTGAAAGATGCTTGCGGAATATTCCACAACAGCAGAGCTAGGTATTGTATAACCATTAAAGATACATGTACACCTATGTATTATTATCTTTTTGTGCTTTCCCTCTTCCTTGTTTTTGTGACAGATTCAATGTCAGAAGCAAGGACAACGTTTGCAACAGCGGTTAAATATAGAATGTACAGAAAGATGTTTATTGGAAAGATCATCAAGGCACTTGACATCTACCAAGAATGGTTACTGTATTGATTTGTGCCTCCCCAAATGACTTAATTCGATCTTTCTCTTTTGAGTTTCAGAGCTTAAATAAATTAGAAACCCTAGATCTCTCAAACGAGTTTTAAAAACTGCAATTGGCCATTAAAATCCAAAACTGATTGCTAATTTGGTGAATTTCAAAACGACAAGACAACTGCTTGGATTGAGCAAACCGATAATTTGCGATATCAACCCATTCTAGTTTCCTTTGACAAATTTTGAAACGAAAATAGATTCATAACAAAAATCAGAGAAATATAGAGACAGAGACAGAAACCATACCTTTCTAGGATTTAAAGGCGCTGAGGCAGAGAGGTTGAAAGAAGAATGGAGAAGGAGCTGAATCAGAAGATGGAGATGGAAGAGACAAAAAGAGGGAGAGAAAATAACGGCCTTTGGAAAAACAAATTGGCTAAGTGTATCCGCTTAAGTGAATAAAGCGGAACAAAATGATCTGAGTTGCTTTTTTGTCGCATAATTTAGCTACTAAATAGCGACTATGAGAATTATATGATGCTATTAATTTAGTTAACCTATATATTATACGCTGCAGTCGCATTTTCGCCACAAAATTTTGCGACGAAAAGGTGACTACACGATTTATATGCTTAGCTAACTATATATATTATACGTTGCAGTTACATTTGCGTCGCAAAATTTAGTGACTAAATAGGGACTACGCGAATTAGATGATGTTATTAATTTAGTTAACTACGAGAATTGTTTTCAAAGAGGTCGGACATTTTTCAAAATATTGGTTAAACTTGTTAAGCCTTGCAAACACTTGTCATAGCTATATAACGATCAAATCCACACAAAAGACATAGCCAAAATGATTCTCATGTTCTTTTGGTATCCCAAATGCATTTTATTTAATGTTTTGATTTTAATTTATTTTCTTTTATTTGGTAACATTGATCCTTTTAATTTCTTGACTGCTAGTTGTACGTTTATATGTTTATTTAACAATATCATTCTTACAAGCATTATATGTGTAGAGTTCTAGCACAACACAAAAGACACGTGTAGTGTAGCTAACTATCGATTTGTCACTTTAGGCTATGAAATTAGATTAGTTTATACATACACTTTGTTGTTATTTAATGAGGTATTAATATTATTTATCCAATATAAATTAATACTACGAGTGTTCTAGACTATCTATCAACATAGAAACAAATCTCTTTACACATTAAATCATTCTATTTATTCGGTTATATTCTCTCAATTATTTACTAGAGATTCTTGTGAAACCATAAGTATACCAATATCTATTGTACTACTGTAATTGAGGCAATCACAACAAATAGATTGTTGATTTAATAACATAATTTATTTAAAAGTTTTTATTTATATGACATAACTTAAAAAACTAGTAAATAGTAATTTATTCGCCACTTTCATTTTCCTCATCTTCTGATGTCGATACTTGTATAAAAAATTCGTCGTCTAATTCAGCATCACCGACTTTTAAATCAAGAAAAGTAGTTGCGTTTGATCCATCTACTAACGTTTCGACAACAATATCTTCAATTGTTGTAAATTCCACATCCACATCATCTTCTTGTTGCATTAATACCACCTCTTTTTCTTTTAACTTCCCAATTAAGTTTGCCATCGGGTTAACTTTAACGACACTAAGCCACACTTGTCTTTGTTGTCTTACGGACGGATATGGTATATAACATACTTGATCCGCCTGAGATGTTGTATTAATCATGATTATGTTATAAAATGAGATAACTCAGTTAGGTTAAATTGTATATATATATATATATATAATAGATAACTATCTATCAAATTTCAGACTTACCATGGATAAAAAGCTCGTATTTGCTATATTTGTCTATGGCAAGTACATCAACTATGTCTCCATTTCTCTTTTTCGTGCCCTTTTCGACAGTTGGGTCATACCATTTATATTTAAACAAGGTGATCTCTAAGGAAACTAATCCTATATACACTACAAGAAAGTTATCAGGAAACAGACGGAATTTCCGACGGATCGTATCCGTCAGAAATTTTCGATAGATAACCGAGGGAAATCCGATAATATTCCGAGAACATCATATCTATCAAAAATTTCCATCGATATAGAGATACCCATCGAAAATCTGTCGGAAATTATGAACGTTGATGTTACCGTTGTAGTAGCCGTTATCGGAGCCGTTATGTTCTGACGGATTTCTGACTGGTATGTCTATATCCATCGGAAATCAGTCAGAAATTTTGAACGTTATTATAGCCGTTGTTCGAGCCGTTACTTCCTGATGGATTTTCAACGGACTGCGATTCTATATATTTCTTTCCATCATTCTCCATTCATTCACAATTACAATCTCTTTCTATAATACCTTATTCTAAATTATCTTCTTCAAAATATTTTCATTAAATGTCTTCTTCAAATAATTTTTGATCATGGATGGATGGAGAATTGAGGAATCTGGAGTCAGACTTATTGAATGACGAGTATGCACAAGGTATAAGCAAATCATGGAAGTGGCAGAAAATTAACCACGAACAAAAAAAAGTGGTAAGTTGAAATGTCCATGTTTACTTTGCCGAAATTCTCGTATTATTAAGATAGAGTTAGTTTAGCATCACTTGTTTGCTAATGGGTTTATGCCGGGGTACAAAATATGGTATTTACACGGGAAATTTTTTTTTGAGTATGGTAGTACTAGCGAACCATATATTGCTGATAGTGTAGGAGAACGAACGGAAGTAGATGTCGGCGTAGGAACAATTGAGATAGTGAATGATACATTTAAGAAGAATATGCAGTCAGCTAGTGATGATAGAGATAGGGTTGAGGAACCTAATTTAGAAGCTCGCAGGTTTTTTGATATGTTAGATGCAGCGAAGCAGCCATTATATAGCGGCTGTAGAGAAGGTCATTCACCATTATCACCTGCTAGTAGAATCATGACTATCAAGATAGATTTCAATTTAGCGGAGGAATGTGTCGATGCGATAGCGGATTTTGTGAAAGATATTTTACTTGAAGATAATCTTTCACCAGCATCATACTATGAGGTACAAAAACTTGTAGCTGGTCTTGGTTTACCGTATCAGATTGTCCGTCGACAACTGTATGATATATTGGAAAGAAAATAAAAACCGCAACAGGTGTCGCTTTTGTTGTAAACTGCGTTATCAGGAAAGTAGCGGCAGAGTTCTGATTCCATTTAAATGGATGTGATATTTACCGTTCATAGAAAGGTTGAAAAGGTTATATCAATCTCAGTGCACGGCAGAGCCAATGAGATGGCATGCGGAGCATCGTCAAGATGGAGAGATTACACATCCTTCAGACGCAGAAGCGTGAAAGTATTTTCAGTCACTATATCCAGATTTTGCGTCAGAGCGGAGAAATGTGTACCTTGGACTATGTACAGATGGTTTCAACCCATTTGGAAAGCATGGAAGACAGTACTCGTTGTGGCCTGTTATTGTTACACCGTATAATTTGCCTCCATCTTTGTGCATGCGTAGAGAGTTTTTGTTCCTCTTCATTCTTGTTTCCGGCCCCAACCATCTGAAGAAATCTCTTGATATATTCCTCCAGCCATTAATGGTTATGCATCTAATCTACGACATTGCATCGATCCTGATGAAGGCAAGTTTACTGAGATGAAGAGTCATGATTGTCATGTTGTGATGCAGCGGCTCCTTCCATATGCCTTTGCGAATCTTCTTCATAAAGATGTCCACCAAGTAATTGCAGGTATATATCATTTTTATAATTCATATAAGTTTTAACATGTATTTTATATATATCTTAATTTTATAAATGTTTTATATGCAGCTGTTGGTGTTTTTTTTCGGGATTTATGCACAAGAACACTTACACTAAATGGTATTAAAAATTTAGAAGCTAATATACCAGTGATTATTTGCAATCTTGAGAAGATTTTTCTGCCATCTTTCTTTGATGTGATGGAACATCTTCCAATCCATCTTCCACGTGAAGCAGCTCTAGGAGAGCTTGTTCAATGTACATGGCATTACTATGTGGGTACTTTCCAGAAAAATCAGAAGAACAATTTCAAGTCAAAAAGGAGACGGAATTTATGCTTTGGCTACCATTCTACGTTAGTGATTAAATAAGTACGGTTACTCAATTTAATTTTGAATAATGAACTAAAGAATATAATAATCTATAATTTGTTTATAAATTTTATAGGTTTCTGAAAGAATTAAAAGTGGTCAGTCATTTCCAGCATGGTTAGTGGAAATCATGAACGGTCCTAAATACCTCACAACTTCATACCCAAGGTATTGCGCTAGGGGATATGCATTTCGGGTATATGATGAAGAAAGAACAAGGCCAACTTCAGAATATGGTATTTCAACTCAATCTGGTGATTTAGTCTACTATGACATTCTGAAAAAAATATTAGAAGTGCAGTACCTAGGAATTATGGATTTGAGATGCACTGTTTTTTTTCTGTGATTGGTATGATCCACGTCTTGGGAGTGGTATTCGAGTGGACCAATATGGTGTGACTCTGTTCATTCAACATGGAGACTAGATAATATGACCCATTTATTCTAGCTTTTCAAGCAGACCAGGTGTTTTAACTTATATATTATATAAGTATTATTTATATTAACAGTTGTATGTACGGTAATCAATTATAATTTTGTTTTAGATTTTCTACATCCGTTATCTTCGAGTTACACGTCTGGCCGACCCGTGGGTCACAGTTACTGCAATAAATCATCGAAGAAGAATTTATGGAGTACCCGAACAGGATGCTTTGCAACCAATTAGCAGTGTTTCAATGGATCCGGTTGAGCATTCTTTTGATGTCGATCTTGTGGTTGAGTTTACAGAAATCGGCGAT
Source organism: Cardamine occulta (assembly GCA_028015245.1). Taxonomy (NCBI): domain Eukaryota; kingdom Viridiplantae; phylum Streptophyta; class Magnoliopsida; order Brassicales; family Brassicaceae; genus Cardamine; species Cardamine occulta. The sequence continues at coordinate 7,642,177 of CM051365.1, forward strand.
GATATAGTTCACTCAGACTCAGAGGAAGAACGTGGTGAATTTTATGACGATTCAGACTAAATTCTGTCAGAAGGATCATCATCTGATTCAGAGTAGTTCATTTAAATTATTTGATTTATTTTTAGTTGAAGATATTTTTTATTTGTATATTCGAACATATTAGTACATTTCAATAATTCAAAAAAAATTAAAACAAAATAAATAAATAAAAACTAATCATAAAAATTTAATGTTTGGCATTATATTTTTTAAAAACTTTATAAACAAAAACCATCAATGAGTTTGACAATATACTGTCAAACATTAAATAAAATCCCTGAAACCCCAAAGCCGTCGGAAATAACCGATGGATTTTCGATGGATTTGGGGTTTCAGGAATTTTTATGTAAGCGATTACACAGTTAACCTCAAAACACATTTATAATAGTATATACATCATAAGTTATAAGACACTTAAAACTTGTTTCGAATATATGAGATATTTCAAAAATATTTTATAGATTACACTAACTGTTACATAGTGAAACATATACTTTAACTTAAATATGTTACTACGACATTTGAAATTCGTTTTTTTTTGTTAAATTTAATATTAACAAGTGTTAAATTGATAAAGTTATGTTTGAAATCATTGATATGTCATAGTATATGCATATCTCAATTGAACCGAACTGAAAAAACTCCGAAACCACAAAACCGTCAGAAATCCGTCGGAAACTTCCTACGGATTTCCGACGGATAGAAGCAAACATGTGTCTAGTGTCGAGGTTTGCACCGGTTTGACTGACCAATGATAAGACATGCACGCCGTCAGAATCCGTCGGAAATTTCTGATGGATTTTTGACGATATAAAAAATAAAACCGCCAATTCTCTTTAAGGTTCCCGTGTGCCTAAATTTTTGCGTTTCCGTCGGAAATTTCCGACTTTACCATAAATATTAGACTCGATTATTCTCGAAACACCACGTGTATTTAATTACTTTTGATAGCGATGGATTTTCGTTGGATTTGTCCATCGGAAAATCCGTTATATTAACAGCTTCGTCTTCTCCAACTCACCATTCGCAAAAACGGAAGAACAGCTTCAAAAAAAATATATTCTTAGATTTGGATCAAATCCGACCATATGGCTCAAAATCCTAACAATTTGTAAGTTCCTTTCAATTAAATTTACATGTATATTGTTTACTAGTACCGACGGATTTCTGAGAGATTTACCGACTGATAAAATCTGTTGGTAATCCTTCGGAATAAGGACCTTCGGGAATCCATCGAAATTTTTAATGGATTTCCGATAAAATTTTCATTTCCGACGAGCTAGAACAGACGGATGATTCCGCCAGAAATTCGTCAAAAAAGGAGTTTTCCGACGGATTTTCGACGGAATCATCCGTCTGTTTCTGGCATTTTTTCTTGTAGTGATACTCCAGTTGGACGATATCAGTGAAAGTTCCATAGAAATCGGCTTCGTCTGATGCATCCAAATAATTCTCGCCTCTAACACAAACACCATAGTTACAAGTTGACCTCCGCTGTCCATGTCGTTGTGTATGAAACAAATAGCCTCTAGTAAAATATATGGGCCAAGTTGTCGCCTTGTAGTTGGGACCCTCAACTAACTCTTGCACCCAAGTAGGAAAATATTTGTTTTGGTAAAAGAGACCTGATTTAACCTGCGATAAATAGCTTAACCATCTTAATACCTCCAACAGAATATATATTTAAAGTTTTAAATTAAAGGCATTAACTAAAACATAATTGTAGCATACATATTCTCTAATCCATATTGGAAATTCTGTATCCGTTTTACTAAACACATCGGTGTCTGATAGGTGTGGATATGTAGAACGTATCTCATTCTCGAACAAGCTGTAAATATAACATGTTAATGGTTAAGATGCAAATATTTTATTTTTTATAACGACATTGAAGTCATTAATATATGTTACCTCTCGAATGATAGAAAATATTCACAATTTAGCAATATATAAGCATGTGCACACTGATAGTCTTCGTCAGACAACCAAATTTCCTTCGCTTTTCCCTTTGAATGTCCAATATGACTGAACATATCAGGTACCCCATCGACAGGGTATATTGGCACATCACCTTCTTCGAATCGTGTATTCCTTCTCATATAACCATAAATACACATTAATATTAATATAAAAAATTATAAAATTTAAAGTCATTGTGATTTTATCTTAGCTTTGTTCTTATGTTAGCGGCGAAGTAATGCTCCAAGAAATACGATATTTCATCATTTACATAAGATTGCATAATCGTTTAGAAATACGATCCGGCTGCATATCGTTTGTTCTTCGCCTTGCTTTTCAACTCTTTGAAAAACCTTTCGAAAGGATATATCCACCTATATTGAACAGGTCTTCCTAGTTCAGCTTCACGAGGGAGGTGTATAGGAAAGTGCACCATAACGTCGAAGAACGATGGTGGAAATATCTTCTCTAAGTTGCATAATATTATAGCAATATTTTTTTTCATTAACTGGACACGATGTTGGTACAATGATCTGACACATAAGTCTCTAAAAAATAAACTTATCCTTGCATAAATACAAATGTCATATATATAATTATAATACTACTTGGCCTCAAAAAAAAATTAAAATATGATATCATACCTGATATTTTTTGTGGACATTCCGAGGGAGAAGTTCTCTCATTATGAAAGAAAGTAGTCTCAACATGAATACCACAGTTTGACGTTTTAGGAGGATTAATCTCCCGGATTTGATCGTACATTTCTGAACTTGTTGGGTAGCTTGGTGCGTACTCATTTACTGCATCTTTCCCCTTCAGAACTTCGGTTTTGTTCTTCCTTAACGGATGATCATGATGAAGAAATTTTCTTTGACAATTAAACCAACAAGACTTTCTATCATTTGGGAGCCAAAACACCTTTGTCTGATCCATACATATTGGACATGATAATATACCATGTATCGTCCAACTTGACAACATACCATACATAGGAAAATCGCTAATTGTCCATAGGAGAATTGCCTTCATGGTAAAATTTTGCTTTCTTGACACATCGTACGCCTCAACTCCAATAAACCATTGTTCCTTTAACTCTTCGATTAGAGGCCGTAGGAAGGCATCTATACTGGAACGTGGATGATTTGGCCTAGAGTTCAAAATTGTTAGAAAAATATACTCCTTTTTCGTACACATTCCTGAGGGTAAGTTATATTGGGTCAAAATCACCGGCCATAACGAATGGTTTCTAGACATATCAAATGGATTAAAACCATCTGTGCATAAACCTAGGTAGATATTCCTAGGTTCTATAGTGAATCGTAGATATTTTTGTTGAAAATTTTTCAACTCCGTGCCATCTGATGGGTGACACATTTCACCCTCGATAGGTTGATGCTTAAAATGCCAGCATATTAAAGCTGAAGTCTGCTCACTTTGATACATTCTCTTCAACCGATCCGCAATTGGTAAGTACCACATTTTATTAAATGGTATTTTCGTTCGTCCTTCGCTTGTCTTAAATCTTAGTTGTTGACAGAACTTACATGATTCCCATTTTTCATCTTTCCTCCAAAATATCATGCAATTGTTTACACAAACATCAATTGTGTAGAACGGCAGACCTAAATTCATCATCAACTTTTCAGTTTCGTATAAAAGGTTTGTCGCATGATTTTCTTCTGGCAAATACTCTATGAATAATTCTTCCCAAGAATCAACACCCCTCTCAGACATATTTTGTTCTGACTTATTGTTTATGAACCTGCCGGCTAAAGAAAGTTGTGAGTGTCCTTCCTTACAACCCTCATACAAAGGACTGTTTGCAGCTTCTAGCATGGTGAAAAATTGTTGTGCTTCATTATTTGGGTGTTCTTCATATTGAGCATCATTTCCATCATTGTTGTACCAGTGTTACTAGGAAATACATCATGGATCATTTCAATACAACTGGCATGGAAATTAGCGGCCCCATGTCCAATATCATGGTTTGAAATTATATCTACACTTATTTCTTCACCATGTTTATGCCAAACATAATAGTAAGGCATAAACCGTCGACTCAATAAATGATTCCATATTTTTCGCGACCTAAGGAATTTGTCATTTTTGCAATTGATACAAGGACAGTAAAACATACCACCACTACTTTGCGCAATAGATTACTGACTTGCAAAATTCATGAAAATTTAACCCCTGCTAAATACTCCGAAGACAAACTATTTGTATGTGAATCGATCCGATTGTACATCCATGCTCGAGAATTAGGATAATTGGAAAATCCAGCCATTGATTTATTTTGGTATTATTGTAAATTATGTGGAAAGTTTCTCGAACAATGACAATGTATATATATAAACACAAAATGCGACCAAAATGCGACTATTAAGAGATTTTATTGCGACAATAAATGTAGTCGCATTATACGTGTACCTAATTATTAGTTCATATGAAACACATGTTATACTATTATAACCACCTAAAATTACCTACCAATTTACGACCCTATCGTCATTAACCAACTAAAATACGAATACACCAACTATATGAGACTAAAATGCGACTACTTTCGGTATAAAATTTGCAAAATATATAAAAATTATTTTAAATTCTAGTTTTCGAAGTGAATAATAATAAATTTGACTAAGTCATTCGATCAGTATACAACGACTTCTAAGTATATCTACTCATTTCAAACTACTAAGTCAAATACATATAGTATCGCATTTTTGTAGTATAAGAGACGACTTATATGTGACTACTAGCAAAAAATAATAATATTTTTTATTGTACTTGCATTTTCCTACCTCATTTTCCTACTAAAATGCGACTCCTCTATGCAAGACCCATAACCACGATCGAAGACTTGTTATAAAAATCGGAAGAGTAAAATACCTTACAAATATTTAGAATATAATACAAATTTTTGAAATGTGACTAATTTTAGATGTGAATGATAAATAAAATTATTTAAAATCTTCAATTGGAAGTGAATTCATATGTTAATAAATTTTTATTTATTAGTATTAGTGAATTGATAAGTTAATATATTTTACGATCCTCAAATATTTTATACCAACTTTTATCAATATGGTAAACTTAAACAAATAATATTGTAAACATTATTTTCATTTATTATATATCTTATTTTTGTTACACGAGTAGGACACAAACGTAGGTAATGATATTACATCGAATATAAAACATAGAAGATTAACATTTTATTTCTACAGCTCGTCTTTTGAGTCTGGTTTAATCGATGACATAATTTCATCATCAACTAAGTTTTCGTTAGTTAGGAGATCAGCCTCACCTGGTTCGTCGATCATGTTGTGAATTATTTGATTATTCCCAATAACCTATAAAATAATTAATTATATATTTACTAGGTACCACAATAAATGAACTATACTAATTATAAACAAATTTACCTTGACAATGTTCTTCACTACTATGTTTAGGTTCATTGTGTTTCTGTGTAACTTACATACAATTACTATATATAAGAATATTCAATTTTCATACAATGAAATATAAATGAAATTAATATTGTCAAATGGTGCTTATTAATTATGAATTTCAACCGTTTACCTTTTTTAGAAGTAGCACTGCACCAACTTTTAAGATTCCCTTGAAATCATCATTCTCAAATACCTTCATGTGAATAGACGCACCCATTGTTCCAGTTAGATCTTTTAACGTAACCAATGCATCACCAAATTCGTTTATATTCATATTTTTATCATAACCAACAACTACAAAGTTGATAATCGGGTTAGGCGTAGTATATAACAATTTTTTTTTGAAATTTGCTTAACATTATTACTTGTCTTTTTAATTTTGGTCCAGTTTTTGTTGGTACATTGAATTGAATTCAACGGTGTCCACTCTTGCCCTTTTTGTGTAGGTATTCGACAGCTGATGTCCAACGTACCTCGTTGAAATCTGGGTCTCCCTCTGCAAGTAAATCGTTAAAAATATTTGGGTTGGTATTCAATTTTGGGGATCATAAATCGATCTTCCTTCATGATATTGTTTGCGTCATCATTCTAGTTGAACATTTTGGAAAGACTCAGTGCCAGAAATTATAGGTTCATCTCTGGGCAACTGAGAAGGGTGGAGACATGTAGAAAGTGCATCTACAACATTAATGGAAGGCAAGGGACACGATATTGGCTTGCGGTATGATCTTCCATTTTTTTACCAGGTCCAAAGAGATATGTCTCGTTCAGAATCACCATTTCCAGAGGAATTAGACATTTTTAGAAACAAATTTGATAACTTGAAATAAATAAATTGAAAGATTGTATTAAGGTTATGATGTTTAAAACATCTAAAATGTTTGCCATATATAGTTAAACATGTGGATATAATTCTATCGGTTTTTGTAGTTTGGTACACTTACCTCCTCAATTTGAACATGTGGATATAAATTAAACAACTTTAGTAGTAGTTGCATTTTCGTAGCACAATAAGTGATTAAAATGTGACTACAATATTTAAATATTATTATTATTTATCTGTACTTGTCGTATTTTACTAGCACACTTACATTCTTATTATTTATCGCCCAGTCGCCTTTCTGTCAAATATTTTAGCGACTACATAGTGACTACTAGAGATAAATAAGAAAAATAATTTAGATAACTATATAAAATATCAAGTTCGATAAATTCAAAATTATTACATTGTTGGCCATACATAATTAAACAATTGGATATAAATCGATCGATTTTAGTAGTTTGGTAAACCTACCTTAAGTAGTCGCTCTTTAATAGCAGAGTAAGTGATTGAGATGAGACTACAAAAAGTAATGTAATTTAATTCATTTTAATTGTACTTGTAGTCGCATTTTAGTCACATTTGTTTTGTAACCAAAATGTAACAACATGAAAAAATAATAGGAATACAACAATACTCGAATGTGAAATAGTAGTATGTGAACATACTATATAGTATGTTCACATTCATTACATAACTAATTTGAACATTATCTACTCTATAGTATTAATATCAGATGTCATACTTATTTCACCATACATATATATACTAAAACATTATTAAACAACTTAATCAATGATCCATCTCGAACTCTTCGATGTGATACTGGCAATAATCATATTCATCACCATTACATTCGTAAACGTCTTCACCAGGTTCCTCAAAATTCAGACTTGGAGGAGGGTTAGGTGCAGGTTCGTCAACGTTTAGACCAAATTGCCTCGCTATGGCATCAACATCTAGGTCCTCCGGATGAGTTTCAACTTTTTCAGCATAACCACCGTCCTGATAACTATCATATGGAGATAATGTAGAACCGGAGGTGAAACTTGGTTCAACTTCTGTGATTGAAATCTCTGATTCCCAAGATATCTCAACTTTTTGGTGCTCCTGATCCCACTCCACCAACCTGGCCGGTAATTAAGAGTCAATTACATCAGAATAATTTATCAGTGATGCATCAGAATCAGTGAACGTGTTAGAAAAAAAGTTTGACATTTTAATTCTTTTGTGTTTGTATTAAACTTCCTATCAATGAGATCTTTTATAAGAGATTTTGCATATAAAAATTTAACTATTTCATCTAAAAGTAGGTACACCTAACTACAATTATTTAAACATGTAGGAATATATGTAACTAAAATGCGACTACAACATATCTTTATTATTAGTCTCTAAATTGTCGTTTTTGTATGTGACTACATAAAATAGTCGCTTATTGTAGTCGCATATATTTTGGTAATTTCCAACTAAATTGCAACTATCTAAAATTAAGTAACAAAATCAACAAAAGTCGTATATTGGTCACAATTTGGTTGTAAAATTATACGACTACTTATTTTTTGAACTAAATTGCGAGCAATATGCGATCAAAATATTGAAGTCGCATTTTAGTTGTAAAAACGTTACAATTTAGTCGCTTTTATGTGTGACTACATAAAACAGTCGCTTTATGTAATCGCATTTTTCGTGTTTTCTTTTAGTGTACCTTGTCATTTTTTATCATTTAAATCAAGTCCTCGTCACAGTAGATAAAAACAATATAGATGTTTTTATGTAGATGTATGGTCAAATTTATTAAATAATTGAGGGAATATTTTACTAAAAAATAGTTAAGAGTTTAATAATGGATATGGCCAATGTTAAGTTTTTTTTTTCATTAAATTCTCTATTTTTAAAAACAATTAGCAGAGCCAAAATCCAGGGGAATAAATATATTTTTCCGAAAACTAAAATAAACTAAACCACACAAAGGAAATTGATAAGAAGATTTGTGTCTTGCGGTCAATCGAGCTTACTTCGTACAATCCTGATGATGGTATTTGTGATTCCAGTATTCATATGTCTTTGAAATGGAAGAGTGGAGCTTGTGTGATAGATAACGTCCTCTTTGCTTATGTATCTCATCTTGGTGGGTTGATGTGGTATGACTCTACCCTGAATCAATGGAAAGTGGTTGATGGCTTCTATCTCAGCTTAAACGACAAACCTGTGGAAATAAGGGAGTACTATGGACAATTAGCTTTGTTGTGGATGGAATCGGATGCGATTTGCTGCACATTCATTGCTTTGGAATAGAGTGGAAGCAAATTTTCTAGGACTGTTGAGCCGAATAAACAACTGGGCATTTTGGATATTTTACCTTCTGGTGCTAAACTGACTCATTGTCTCTTTGGTTTAACTATGATTGGAATTTTTTTTGCCTTTGTCTCGGTTGATCGACCACTTTTTTTCTCAGACTTGGTTTACATTTTTTTAATAGGTTGTGGTTGATTCCATATTTTCTTTCTCGTTTTTTCATCATATGTTTTGAAAAATGCATCTTATCTAATAAATTAAGGTAAGAAGCATTGAAATGTTATCACGTTTCCACTACATGACACTTACGCATTTCTCTAATTTTCTTCTTTTATACATTTTTTTTCTTTCTAACCATTAATCTTATATAATATAAATTAAAAATTACTTTAAAAATACTTCTCAAAAATCAAACCACATTGACTCAAACTTTTAATCTCCACAAATATTTTTAAAAATAGAGTTTCAAATCAAATATTTTAATTTTGTTGAAACATATACTCAAAAAAACCAACTATCACAATAAATCTAATATAAATTAAAAAAAATATTATTTTTTTTTAAAAAATGCTTCCCAAAAATTAAACCACATAGACTCCACCTCTGAGTCTCCACAAAAAAATTTAAATATTTTAAAATAGTAGAAACATATACTTTTAAAATAAATCAACAAACTAACACAGTAAATATAATTTAAACTAAAATGCTAAAAATGCTGAAAAAATCAAACCACAAAATCGTAAACTTTGGAACTCCACAAAATAAATATAAATTTCCCATTATGTTTTGTTCCCAAAAAATAAGTGGTCAATGCTTTATCATTATCATTTTTGCAACTTTATCTGGCATATTTTTTTTTATTTCTGTGTTTCTTTCAATCAGATTTTTTCAATTAAAGGTTAACATCTGTCATTCAAACTTTTCCAATAATATTCTAACTCATTAAACATTTATAAATACATTTTTAATATAAATCAATAAAATAATTTCCAAAAAATAATAATCTAAAAATTTGTATGTCACATAACAGTTTAAAAAAATATTATTGACATGTCTTTCACAATTTTCAGAGATCTTTGTCATAAAAAACAAACATAATAGATTTAAAAGAATCACCCATCAAATTTACGACACATAAAAGTTTTAAATAAAATTCAAATATTTAATTTCTTTTATTAATGGATTAAAAGATTAATAAAATTCAAATATCAATATCAAATATTTTGTCTTTAGTTTTTTTATTGTTAAAATTAATATATTAACATCAAATTAGTTTAGGACCATATGAAACCTAAGATACACTTATTTTAATATTTTACTACAGTTTTTTATTGTTCAAAGTAATAGATTAACATAATATTATTTAAAAAACAAAAAAATATAGCATAATATTTTTTTTGTGCCCAACATATAGCAGATTAAGAAGTTGAGGGATGAATTGAGAAAATTGGGAAGTTGAAAGGCTTAAGTGAAGTTTTGGAAAAAATGAAACCCTAAGAATCTCGTGAAGAGTTGCAGAGAATAGTTGGAGAAGACGACTTATGTTAAGTCATGTGTTTAGTTTAAGACTATAATAGTATTTATTTTAGTATTTAATTATTTTAGGCTCGAGTCTCATTTGTTGTTTGACTCCGGAGCATCTCACAGTTTTATTACACCGAGCTGAATGTTTGAGAATAGGATCCATGAGATGTTTGGTGATCATTCGAGAGTAGTGAGAATCGCTGGGGGTCGGTTATTGGAGACTCGAGGTTGTGCTAAGGGCATCGACATTCTCATCGCTGGAGAGTTGATGCCGGCTGATTTGATAGTCAGTCCAGTGGTGCTTTATGATCGTCATTTAGGGCATGGATTGTTTTGGAAAAGTTCAAGGCTCATCTCGATTGTCATAGAGGCTGAGTCGTTTTCAAAGAGCAGGCAGGAGGTTAGTTTACTAGGGGGTGCAACCGGTTTCTGAGAGCATAGTGGTTTTGGCTATTTAGGCTGAACGACTGATTGATCAGGGTTGTGAGGCATATGTGGCGACCATATTGATGTCCGATGAGGTCGGGGAGTCAGCGTTATAGGATATTGATGTGGTTCCGGAGTTTGAGGATGTGTTCCAGCCATTGAGAAGTTTCCGCCATCAAGGTCGAATCCTTTCACCATCGAGTTGGAGCCTGGGACCTCACCATTGTCTAAAGGTCCGTATAGGATGGCTCTAGCCGAGATGGCTGAGCTGAAGAAGCATCAGGATGATCTGCTAGAGAAGGGTTTTATCCGATCGAGTAGTTCACCGTGGGGAGCACCGGTCTTGTTTGAGAAGAAGAATGACGGGAGTTTCTGGTTGTGCATCGGCTACCGGGGACTTAACCGCGTCTTTGTGAAGAACTAGTATATGCTGCCAAAGATTGGAGAGTTGTTGGATCAGTTAGGCAAAGCTATGTGGTTCTCCAAGATTGATTTGGTGTCTTGATACCACCAGATTCCTATAGCTAAGGTGGATGTTCGGAAGACGGCTTTCAGAACAAGATATGGGCACTACAAATTTGTGGTGATGCCGTTCGGGTTGACTAATGCGCCAGGTGCGTTTATGAGGTTGATGAACGGGATCTTCCAGGAGTATCTAGATGAGTTTGTCATTATCTTTATTGATGACATCTTGGTGTATTCCAATGTCCTCGGGAGCACGCGAGCCACCTGAAAAGAGTTTTGGAAAAGTTGCGGGAGCAGCTGTTTGCTAAGTTAAGCAAGTGCAGTTTTTTGCAGCGGGAGATGGGATTACTGGGTCATGTTGTCTCGGAGAGCGGAGTGGCTGTGTACTTGGAGAAGATTCGGGTGATAGAGGAGTGGCCGAAACCAAGGAATGTGAAAGAGGTTCAGAGCTTCCTTGGGCTGGCTGGTTATTACTGGAGGTTTGTCAAAGGTTTTGCCAGCATGGCTCAGTCTATGACTAAACTTACCGGGAAGGAGGTTATTTTTGTGTGGCCACCATAATATGAGGAGAGCTTTTTAAAGCTCAAGGAGATGTTGGTTAGCACACCGATGTTAGCTTTACCAGAACCAGATGAGCCGTATGTTGTGTACACTGATGGGTCCAGGCTGGGACTCGGATGTGTGCTTATGCAGCAAGAGAGGGTGATTGCCTATGCTTTACGGCAATTGAAGAAACCTGAGTGCAATTATCCTACTCACGCTTTGGAGATGGCAGCGGTAGTGTTTGCTCTGAAGATCTAGAGGTCGTATCTGTATGGTGGAAAAGTTTAAATTTTCACCGACGACAAAAATCTGAAGTACATCTTTACTCAGCCCAAACTGAACCTAAGACAGAGGCGCTGGATAGAGCTTGTTGCGGATCTCGTGGAGATAGCTTACCATCCCAGTAAAGCTAATCTCGTGGCTGATGCCTTGAGCCGGAGGCGAGTGATCTCGGATACAGAGAGAGATGTAGAAACTCTAGTGGACATGGTGAGTGCCTTGTGGTTGTGTGCTATGTCCGAGCAGTCCGAGCCACTGGCGTTAGAAACAGCCAATAAAGCCAATATTCTGAGCCGAGTGCGGCTTGCACAGGAGTTAGATGTGGAGTTGTTTGCGGCTTCTAGAGCAGAGAAGTCGGAGTAAGAGGTTTCCACGAATGACAACATACTATTGCATAGCAGGTGTGTACCGAAAGATTACTTACTTTGGTAGAAAATTCTTAGGGAAGCGCACCAGTGTCAGTTCTTTATTCATCCAAAAATTAACAAGATGTACTGTGATCTCAAACGGTATTATCAGTGGGTAGGGGTGAAGAAGGATGTTGCCAGCTGGATTCCCAGGTGTGATACCTGCCAGGTGGTGAAGGCTGAGCAACAGGTTCCAAGCGGTTTGCTGAAGAGTTTACCCATTCCAAAGTGGAAGTGGAACATGATCACCATGGATTTTGTGGTTTATCTGGGTTATCGTTGATAGGTTGACCAAGTCGGCACATTTTCTGGCAATCAAAAAGACTGATGGAGCTGAGATCTTGGCTAGGAGATATATCAGCGAGATTGTGAAGCTGCATGGGGTAACTTTGAGTATAGTGTCAGATCGGGATCCGTAGTTTTCATCGCTATTTTGGAGAGCTTTTCAGAGAGAGATGGACACTAAGGTACACATAAGTTTATGTACTACAACAATTACCAGGCTAGTATCGGTATGACACCATTTGAGGCGCTCTATGATAGATCATGTAGGACACCGCTATCCCAAACTTAAGTGGGGAAGAAGAGTTTGCTGGGGGCCGATTTTGTGCAGGAGACTACAGAAAAGATTCGTGTTGTTAAGCTGCACATGAAAAAGGTACAAGATAGGCAGAGGATCTATGCTGACAAGCATAGAAAAGAGTTAGACTTTGATGTTGGAGATATGGTGTATCTCAAGTTGGCCATGCTACGAGGTCCGAACAGGTCTATTTCTGAGACTAAACTGAGTCCTCGGTATATGAGTCCTGTTAGGGAATTGGAGCCTATCGAGCCGGTAGCTTATAAGCTGGAGTTGCAAGAGGCAATGCAAGCATTTCATAAGGTGTTCTACGTTTCAAAGCTGAAGAAGTGCCTGCATAAGAATGATCGAGCGATGGCTGAGATTCCATCTAATATTCTGCCAAGTATGGTTGTAGAGGTTAGGCCTCTGGAGGAACTTGACCGTAGAGTCAGGCTGATTAGGAGGAAGCAAGTTTCAGAGATGAAGATCTTGTGGGACTGCAATGGAGCGGTGGAGAAGACTTGGGAACCAGAAGCGAAGATGGAGCGGAAGTTTCCCAAGTAGTTCGGAAAGCTGGAGACTTAGGTGGAGTCCTAGTGCTGTTTTGTTGAGTTGTTATTTTCGTGTTGTTTAAGCAGTGGTACTCGTTTAGTTTTGGTGAAACTTATATCGATGTACGGTTTTACTTTTTATTCAATAATAACTGGGTTCTTATTGAATATGATGTGCTGTTGAATTGTTTATACTTAGTTCGGCTGTGAGGATCGTGCCGTGTTAATCCTAGTACTTAGTTTGGCTGATTAAGACTCGTCCTAATACTGTTTGATGGGGTTCCGTGCTGTGGAATCTCATCGCTGTGTAGTGTTTACCGGTCAGGTTTACCGATAAGCCACTACAGATCTTAGGATCTTACCGGACTTGATGATCGGGTCATGCTGGACTCCGGATGCCTGTTATTCTTACTGCGCTGAGCTATTACGCTACACAGTTGTGCTATGCTATGGATGTTAGCTGGGATGTTAGATTCGAGGACGAATCTATGTTAGTGGGAGAGAACTATAACATCCATGTCCCGGGAACGGGAAATTGAATTTATTTGTTTTAGATTAAGGAGCTTAGTTATACAGATTAATTTAAATCAAATAAAAATCTGGGGTGTTAAAAAAAATAAGAATCGAAAAGTTTGGAGTTGTTTCTGTGGGATCAGGAAGTTGTGGGGTTGATTTGAGAAGATTAGGAAGTCGAGGGCTGAATTGAGAAAAGTAGGAAGTTGAGGGACTTAAAGTGAAGTTTTGGGAAAAATAAAACCCTAAGAATCTCTTTAAGTTGTTGTCGATCTCTAGCCCCTGTTCTCCAAGCTTACTCGTCGCCTCCATCGTGAAATCAAGAGAGAAAGGGAGAGCTGTGTGAGGCGAGACAAAGCGGGGAATAGAGGAGCTGTGCTTTGAGGCATGGCAAAGAGAAGAAGAGTGTGAGCTGAGCGTTGGCTGAGATTGTCGTGAGTGAGAAGTCGGGTCTCTCTAACCATCTAATCCTTCATCACGGTAAGAATATCCCCTTTGCCTTAGTTGTTTTGATGTTGTCGTTGTTGATGACGTTGTCGTGATATTGGTTGTCAAAAATGATGTTGTCGGTGTGTGGTGATGGTGACGTGATGGTGTTGATCGCGTGGCTGTGTCGTAGAGGCGGTTGTTTCACGTTGGTGCTGGTCGTTGGAGATGGTGACTTTGAGCGGTGGTGTTATTTGGGTGCTGTGACGGTGTTGAACGGTAATGCGGTGATGGTGTTTGGCATCGTGAAATTGTTGATCATGACGGGTGGTGTTGGCGTGGAGATCGGTGGTGGCGAGAGGAAGTTTGGTGCTTGTGATGGTGATGTCAACGGGATTATAGTGGCGGTGATGGATCTTGGTGGTGGTATTATGGCTGTTATGTCGCGAAGAGTTGCAGAGAATAGTTGGAGAATACAACTTATGTTAAGTTGTGCGTTTAGTTTAGGATTATAATATTATTTATTTTAGTATTAAATTATTTTATTTAATAATTAAATATTATTTTAGTAATATTTTATTATTATTAGGTTGTGTGTTTGAGAATTTAGGGTGAAGACATCCCAAAAAGTTTTCGGAAGTTGCAGAAAAATTGTTTCGGAAAGTTCTACTTCTGGCTAAGGTGAGTGTAGTATCGTGGTCGGATATTTTTACGGAAAACTTTTTGGGATAATTACGTGCTAAGATTTATTTATGTGTTTTCTAAG
The DNA here is from genome assembly GCA_028015245.1 of Cardamine occulta. NCBI lineage: Eukaryota > Viridiplantae > Streptophyta > Magnoliopsida > Brassicales > Brassicaceae > Cardamine > Cardamine occulta. The sequence continues at coordinate 7,657,216 of CM051365.1, forward strand.
ATTATTCCTGTTTATTTATTGCTGAAATAAATTCTGAAAAATTGATGTTAATTACGGTTAATTGTGAGATTATTTTCTGTGATATTTCTATTAATTGCCGTTGAATTAACTGTTGAGAATTAATTGTTTTAATCACGTTTTGGTTATTCAAAATGTCGTTGATTGATTTAATTCATTATTTTGTGGTGAATTAATTTTTATCAAGTTGTTGTTTTGCTGTTTGTCGAGTCTGGGTATTTAATTATGTCGGATGTATTTTTGTAATTTTGTCTTAATTGACCTAGTAGACGTATTGATCGCCTTCTCAGTATTTTATTAAATCCTGACTGCGTCTATTCGTAATGACGCAGGTAAGGGAAATGATAAAGCTAGCTGAAGCTCGTAGAACTGCGCTGACAGTTCAAGATGACATACCGGGAGGATGTTTTATTTATTTATTATTGCTGTTGTTGTTGGTTGTTTCCGTAAACCGTTAGGTTGTTAGTTGTTTCGAATTTATTGGTTTATAATAAATATTTATTGCTGAGTTATTTATTTGTTTCGTCTGTTGGGAGTTATTAGTATTTATGAGAATATTGATATTAAAAAAAATGGGTCGGGGCATTTCAAATGTAGTATTGAAATAATTTCTTTTAAATAATACTATATTTTAGAGCATTATCTTTTCTACTTAAGTTTACCATTAATACATTGTCTTTAGGGTTTCTTAGCTTTATAACAGTTTTCCAAAACTATTTTTAGTACTTTAATTCATAACTTTATTACCCTCTATAGATACACATAAGTTACAAATTTTGTTCACCACATTAAAGTACAATTTATGACTGAATTTATATAATAGATGATGAAAATTATTAATCAAAACATAAATGCAAATGGTTTAAAACTGCAAATATATAACAAGAATAGCTTGATAAGTACAATTGGCAACCCCGAGCGTAAATCTATATATATTTTTAGAGTTTAGATGTGTTTCTCGCAAACTCATTAAACATCCAACCTCTACAATAACTTGAATTTGTATATTGTGTTTGTATCTTCTTTGAAAATTCAAACTTCCAATTTCACAAAGATGTCTATATTTCTAGGGATATTGCTGACTAAATAAATATTTGGTAAAGACATGTGAAGTTTTTCTTGGTGCAATTAACGTCCATTGAGGTGATAATGCATAAGTATTCTCGGTAAAATGATCAAATCTGTAAGTATCTACTCATATTATCCTTGATTGTTGTATCTCCATTTATTTTTATTTCTGTTTTTTTTGTCTAGGCAGTAAAGACAATGAAGAAGCAGAATATATTAATGAAGTTTAGACTAAAATTGTTTTCAGAAGACGATATTGTTTCTTATATAAAAAAAGACTAATTCTTCGTCATTTTTTCTTAACCTTATTTTCTTACCAAAATATTTTTAATATATATCTTTTCCCACAATAAAATCCATCATTAAATTGATTCAAACATGTGTAACATTATTTGAAAATATGTAATGATAGAGCTATTATCATTAGCATCATTGTTTTATGTTAGTATATTTAGCTACCCAATGAAATCCATTATTGAACCATTGAATTGATTCACACATCTACTAGATTGGTGCATTAAGTAAACACGTATTTAAATTAAATCCAATAAAAAAAAACTAAATCTACTTCTATAATTAAAACTAAAATCATTTCTTTGATCACACTCAACTACTAATTCCTAATATACATGATTTGTGTAGCTTTGCAAACATATTTTTTTAATTTCTTTTTGGTGAATTTGTTTTCTTCATCATTTATTTTTTTTGGGTAATGCATGATTTATATTCTAATTCTCACAACATTTTAATGATCAAATGCAGAAAAGAAGAAAACAAAATTATCATTGAAAATATAACATCTCAATCAAGATGTGCTGTAGTTTTTTTAATGTTCCGGTTTTCTTTAAAATTACTAATCTAATGGAAAATATTTTTGTAGTTTATTTATTTTGCATACTATTAAACAAAAGAAACTTTATTATATGCAAAACAAAAGAAACTTTATTATATGGATGCCATTATAATGATATGCAAATTAAAACTTTATTATATATTCAACAATAATTTGCATTGCATGGATTGAAATACCAAACAACAATCTATGCAAAACAACACATTCACTGAATTTTAAAACCCGCAAAAAAACTTATTGTAAGCTTAGAAGATAAAATATTTATATAACTACCAATATTTGAAATTTATGTTACAAAGAAAAATAAATTTATTTTTCATATTCATAATTAATTATATATATTAATAAACACTATCGTTCATATTACACCTTGAAAAAATGTTTAGTCTTCGAAATTATATAATTTACTTACTATAAAAAATTAAATTTTTGTATGCAAAATATAAATAATAAATTAAAATTAAAATTAACTTAAATTATTTCAAAATATATTTATTTATAAAAAGATTACATATTTCAAAATATTAAATTCAAATCCATGCAACGCATGGGACATTCCCTAGTTATAAATAAGGGATAATTTGTTGAATGATACGTTTTTCAAACTTAATTGGAAACATGTGACAAATACTATTCATAATTAGGCTTTAGAGACAAACATCATAGCTATCTCTTACAAGTTGATGTTTAATACAACAAATGTCGAAGACAATAATGCCCTTTCAGACACACACACTACAACACATGGTAATAAATTGTCCACTTTTGTACACCGTCTATATACACCATTTTTGTACACCGTTTTGGTACACTGCTTTTGTACATTGCAATGATTTCAACAAATGAAAAAAGTGTCTCAGTTGCACTCTTTTTCCCTTGTCAATTTTTGTCCCACTGGGTTTTCTTGACAAGGTTTTTAATGCGGTAATTGTTTCACTTTGCCATTGTCCATTTGTTGAACCGAAAATCCAAGGCCTTTTTCAAATAACATTACATGGCCAAGGGGAAGGAATAAGACTTGAAGAGTTATATTTTGTGTTCAGAATTGTCTTTATTATTTTTGCTTGTTTTCTATAATGGTTGTTTCGAGATTTCTCTCTCGAAACTAACCCTTTTTCTTTCTTTATATTTTGTGTGAAACTTTCTTATCTATCTATCTATCTTTTTATTCTAATCCTTCTTAAGATTAGATCATCTCTTGCTCAGGTAAGAGATGAATGAGCATCACAGCCAGAGGTTAAATTCATGTTAGTGCAAGTTTCTAGGAGAAGAAGAAAATCTGAATCAAGGTGGAGTGTTATGTTAGTTAATTGTCATTCAGTTTTCAGGTTTGCCTAAACTGGAGGAATTGAAGAGTGATTGATTTCGGTTTGGAGATGTGTTAAAGAACCGAATAGAGGAAGCTAAGTAAAGCCTCTAGTCACGATAGAAGGTTTTATCTTTATTAAGAGATGCTTTTGTTAAGTATCATCTTTATATCTTTCTTCCTATATTATTCATTCATTGTATCAAAGAGTGAATCTCAGAGAAAATCTCCATTATCGTAAGCTCGAGCTTGAGCTGAATTCTTCTTCTTTATAGTGAATTTGTCGGATTGATTTGGCCCCGGAATTGAACCGGGTTATTAAATATTCTTTGTTCTTTGTTGATTATGTAATTCTGCAATTAATTCATCGATCTGGGAGATTGTGATTGAGAGAGTTCAATTCGTGGTTGTTTCGTGACTAGGATTATATCAGTAACTTGCTCATTCTCCGGCGACATAACCAATGACCATCAGTGATGAAGTCATTGAACCAAAATATGAACCAGACAAAGACAAATCAAACATACTCGAGGGTTGAGATACACCAATAACTCGTTCCAAGACAAGAAGGCTAAGGGAAGGGTTTAACAAAGTAGTGGAGACTCTTCTAAGCACCATGAAGCTGAGAAACATGCCAAGAATCATTCAACAATCCACAATCTCCCAAGAGATCTTGAACGCATCCGATATGAATTTAATGGATAGTTTTTCACGTCTCAGCATTAGGGAAGCACATACAACCATCAACAATGTAAGATCATTTTCTTGACTGTTCAAAGAGCTCAAAACAACAAGCATCCCACATACTCCCTTTGTTCCACAAAGACGTATTTTTAAGATTATGCCCACATATTAATAAACTTTTTGCATAATCTAAAATACCCTTATTCTTTACTTAAATGTTAACTTTTTCTCTACTTTAACTGCATTTAATAGGGGGGGGGGGGAAGTAAAAAATATTACATAAATTTTGTATTAAAAATACAAAACATCAATCTTTGTGAAACAATTTATTTTTCTAAAACATCCATCTTTAAGAAACAGAGGGAGTATATCACCTCAGAGCTGAAAGATACACTCAAAACAAGTCATAGAACTCACAAGGAGAAAATGGGACAAGAAGACAACCGACTTAGCAAGCCTCAAACCCTATAAATACTCATCCTAAGACCCTAGAAGGGTATGAACTATTAGGACTAAGACACATAGATGCCTCAAGAAGCTCTCTGAAGATCGAAGTTCTTAGTTCATCATATCTTTCAAAGATTGCTTTGTTTTCAACATCATTAGGGAGACTATATGTTCTGTAACTCTTAGAGAAGTACCTTTGAACCCTCTTGCTTTATTGAATTCGTTTATCATGAATACTCTTTCATCATCTATTCTTTCGTTTGTTTTGATCATGTCAGAGTAGTTTATTAGTTGGGTTTAAGGGGTGATTCAAAGGGGATTCTATGATGGTCTAATTTGAGTGGTACTTTTTAGGGAAGTTGTTCTAAGCAAAGTTCTAGGAGTTAATCTTAATCTTAATGTATGTGAAAGTGTCATGAACTGGCACTGATCCTAGGAGAATAGACTCACCAAAAGCCTTGTTTGTTGATACCGGATCCCAAACCGAGGATCTATCATTCAGGATATGCAGACACGTGTCAGCCACATTACCAAGATAAGGAAAAAGTGATTCGGACTGAAGGGATCGAATCTGGCGAACCATCGAGGAGTTCGGAGGAGCGAAGTGAGTGATAAAATCCCAAGGAAAACCCAAGGAAAGCCTAGTAAAATTCAAGATCAAGACGTTCCAACAATTAAAGTAGAATCAAGACCGATGTATTTAAAAAAATTATGAAGTTAATAAGCAGCATTTAAGTCTTAATTATGTATAAGTATAGACCCCCAAAACCATGTAAAGGGCAAGTACTTTTTCAATCATTCAGAGCAATAATACACGTTTTCTTACACATTTCATTTTCGCAATACACTTTTTTAACAATCTCTATATTATATTTAGAGTGTTGGATCCAAGATCCATATTTTGGCGCCGCCTGTGGGGAATTATTTCCATTAAGTTGTTACCAAATCTGAGTGATTCACGGTAATTCTTAATAATCTACCATGTATGATTCCATAAACATCGAAGAAACCCTCAAGCAACTCCTTTGATAATACATCAGGGTTAACCACAAAGCTCAATGCATTAGAGCGAGATATGACCATAATAAAAGAGGCTTAGTTAAGTCTAAATCAGAATCATACAACTGTGTCTGCTCGTTTGGATTCTGGTTGCAGGGAATCCTCTTTTAGGAAGTTCTCACCTACATTCATTCTTCAATTCTCCCAGAGAACAATTGCCAGACTCCTGGAGTTCACGACTCCCAAATTCCTGAAGGTCCTGCAGCGCTAAACAAATCAGGAAATCAAGGGTCGAATGAGGAAAACCATAATAATAATGATCCAGCTGAGCAGGACGACGAAAGAAAACGAGCTCTCATCTCGAATTTTGACAAAGTCCATCGCGAACTAAGGGAGATGAAGTCAAAATTTCACCAACCAAACAATTCGGCACCCAAAGTTGACAAGGTAATCGAGGAGACATAGTGTTCCACCATTCACCTTGAGGATCGTGAACTTTTGAATAAAAAGCGCACGGAGAGTTAACCTACCGATGTATGACGGAAAAGGTGACTGCAAGAGCCACGTTGCAGGTTTTTGGATCGCATCAGGAAAAATCGAACTCGAGACTCATGAGGAAGATTCTGGATATTACAAACTTTTCTCGGAGAATCTATCTAGTGAAGCCCTCGTTTGGTTCACCCAGCTTGAGTTCAGAATGATTAATAGCTTCGATAAGCTATCGTAGCCTTTATCATGCAGTATTCCGTACTTATGGAGGAGGGCAAATCTGACAGTGACCTCTGGAATTTATCTCAAGGTCCCCACGAACTCTTGAGAAAGCACATTTCAAAGTTCAAAGACATCTTAGCAGAGATTCCAGGAATATCTCTGATCGCTGCACTATCAGCCTTATAAAATGGACTCTGGCATGAATCAAGGTTCAGATTAGAGCTCACTGTAAATCGTGTAGCACCTATTCAGGATGCTTTATTCTGAGCCAATAATTGGATAGAGGCCAAAGAGGAGAAGCTAACATTCGAAAAGAAGTACCAATTGGTTAAACAAGTAGCTGGTTCACCGGCAAAGAAGTTTGAGTCAAGAGTTAGCAAGGAACCAAAACTCCTCGGAGCAACCCCTACAACAACAACGTAGTGAAGTTATCTCTTGGGAAAGCTAAACTTGTATCTCCAACTCCAAATACTTGGATGCGGGACAACAACGCTTACTGCAAAATCCACTGGGTAAACGGACACGCAACCAAGGATTGCAGCCTTCTTAAAAAACATTTAGCTGAGCTATGATCCTCAGACGAGCTGACGATTTGTAATTTAGAAGAGTTCATTCAAAAATATCATAAGCAAAAAGATTCAAGTCAAAGCTCGGAGCCGTCAACAAAAAAGTAGAGAACTTTTGAGCAAACATCATCTGGTGCTTCAAAAGGAAGGATCGATGTCATCATAGGAGGTTCAAAATTATGCCAGGATTCCATCTGAGCAATAAAAAGGCATAAGCGAGCTGCAGTTATGCAAGTAAGTAAAGAACCCCGAACCATCGAGTAGAATATCGCAATAACTTTTGAGGAGTTTGACACTCAACATCTGGCAAAGCCTTATAATGATATGCTGGTAATTACCTTTGACGTGGCAAATTTTAAAGTTTCCAAAGTCTTAGTCGACATTGGGAGTTCGGTGGACCTAATTTTCCTAAGCACACTTCAAATAATGGGGATAAGTGAGACAGATATAATCAGACCACCAACTCATCTAATCGCATTCATGAGTGATACATTAATATCTCTTGGAACGATTAAACTAATTTTCTTTACCACGGGAGTTCCTAAGATCATAGAATTAACAGTGCTCGATCGACCTACTGCATACAACATAATTCTTGGGACACCATGGATATATCAGATGAGAGCTGCACCATTGACTTACCACCAATGCATAAAATTTTCAACTCCTAATGGGATAGGAACGATAAAAGGAGACCAAGAAATGTCCCGGACATGCTACCTCACAAGCCATAGAATAAAGATTCAATAGCAATTAGCCAGCCCCCGAGTACCAAAAAATCTAGCATTTCCAAGTAGACTGCTGCCGGCTGAAGTAGCGATTGAAGTATGTATCGACAAAGATCACCCCAATCACAAAGTAAAAATCGTTTTGGGGTTAAGTAAGGAGTTACAGCAAGAACTTATTAAATTTCTGTCAAGGAACAAGAATACATTCGCTTGGATCACAGAGGATATGCCAGGGATTGACCCAAAAATAATATATCATGAATTAGATGTTGATAGAGCTTTAAACAAATAAAGCAGAAGCAAAGGAAGTTCGGCCTAGATCGAGCTAAAGCAGTAAACGACAAAGTGGAAAATTTCTTAGAGTCGGTTCGATTCACGAAGTTAAGTATCCAGATTGGTTCGCCAACCCTGTCGTGGTAAAGAAGAAGAATGGAAAGTGGAGGGCCTGTGTCGATTTCACCGACATTAACAAGGCTTGTCCAAATGATAGCTTCCCACTACTGCACATCGATCGATTGGTAGAATCAACTGTCAGGTATGAGCTACTAAGTTTCATGGATGATTTCTCCAGTTACAATGAAATTAAGATGAACCCGGATGACAAGGAAAAATCTTCACGGATAGAGGTATACATTGTTATATAGTAATGCCTTTCGGATTAAAGAATGCAGGAGCCACCTATCAGCGTCTCGTTAACAAAATGTTCGACAAACACCTCGGAAAAACTATGGATGTTTACATCAATGACATGCTATTCAAGTCCCTTAAAATGGCTGAATAAGTCCAACATCTCGAACAGTGCTTACAAATATTGAATGAATTCAGAATGAAGTTGAATCCGGCGAAATATACCTTTGGAGTGCCATCTGGAGAATTCCTTGGATATATAGTAACAAAGCGCGGAGTTGAGACAAATCCAAGTCAGATCAACGTGTTTCTAATGAGGTTATCACCTTGAAATTTCAAGAAAGTACAATGTATGATCGGACGAATTGCATCGTTTAAAAGGTTCATATCCCGGTCAACAGATAAGTGCCTTCTTTTTACCAACTATTGAAAGGAAGCAAACAGTTTGAGTGGAATGAAAACTGCGAGGAGACCTTTAAACAATTCAAAACCTATTTGACAACTCCACCAATCTATCCAAGTCTGAGGTGGACGAAAAGTTATATTTATACATTTCCGTTTTGGAACATGCTGTAAGTTTAACGGGTCCAGAAACCCGATATACGATGATGGAGAAGTTGGCATTGGCAGTATTGACATCGGCTCAGAAGTTGAGACCCTATTTCCAGTCTTATCTGAAAGAGGTACTTATAACGCAACCACTACGAACCATCTTGCACGGGGCAAGTCAGTCGGGACGTTGTCTCTAGTGAGTTTGGTAATTGCAAAAGCTAATCTTTTTTTTTTCAGGATGTGGTGGTAGAATAACCAATTGTCTATGTTTCATTCCCACTCTAGGTAGTTTCTTTTTCTTGAAAATGTAAAGAGTTGAGGTTCATTAGAAGGTTGATAATTAGAATTAAAATAAACTTTAGATTTGGGAGCGTGAGAGGTTTTATGTGGGCTGCTCCAAGTTAATCTCAGTGTTTGTCTGATGGTCAAATTAAGCATAAGATCCATGAAAATAATTTTTTCATGATTTAAATTTTTTTTCCAACACAAATCAACACAGATAAGATCGATCTAGATGAAGATCAAACAAAAAATTGACATAAAAAATTATTTCCTCACAACCTAAAATTCAAACGACCAGATATCTGGTAAAACAAATCAAAAAACACAATTCAAAATTTTAATCACAACTTAACATTCTGATCATCACAATCTGGATAAAAAAAATTAAGCAAATGACGAAAAACAAACGAGAAAAGAGATACCCAACTTTCAGAATGTTGCTCTGATACCACTTGATTCAAATCTCCTATGATCGGCACTTTGAAAATTGATGGGGATAGTCTTTGCAACCAATAAACCACGAGGATTCGAGGACCAAAGGATATGGATTGATAGGTCACACAGAGTATATGGAAGGCCTTTGATATTTCAACTTAATCTTCTTCTGATATGAGGCACCAAAGGAGAATCAGATCGAGAGTCACATGTTTTGTTCTTTCATGGAAGGTGTTATTCTTGGACATACTATTAGCAGATCGAGAGTCACGCCAAATTGATGCTTTCTCTTGTTTAAAACCTATATCACTCAACAACCCTTTAAACTACAATGCTTCTTTTACTGCTTCAGATAAGACAATGTACTTTGAGTATGTTGTTGACAAAGCAGCCACATCTTGTAATCTTGACTTCTAACTCACACTATTGCCACCAATAGTGAACACAGCCAGTAATAGACCTCCTCTTATCAAGATCTGCAGCATAATCAGCATCACAGAATCCCTGCACTAAAAAATCCTTTCATCTTGTATACACCAAGTTCAAATCAATATAACCTTTCAAATATCTCAACAACTACTTGACAGATTCCCAATGTATCTCACCTGGTTTACTCATAAACGGACTAACTAATCCAATTGTATAAGCAATATCAGGACGAGTGCCTCCCATAGCATATATAACACTGCCTACAGCACTTGAGTAAAGAACCATATCTATATCAACACACTCACAATCATCTTTTATAGCTGACAACTTAAAGTGTGCACCAATGGGAGTACTCACAGTCTTTGCTTCATCTATTCTAAACATGCGAACAACTTTCTCTAAGTACTTTGACTATGACAAGTACAAGAGTATTTTCTTATGGTTTCTCCTAATATTAATCACCAGAACTCGACTAGCAACCCCCCATATCCTTCATCTCAAAGTCCAAACTTAACACTTCTTTCAACTTGTTAATCTCTACCATACCTTTAGCAGCCAATAACATGTCATCTACGTACAACAGTAAATAGACATATTCCTTACTACTAACCTCTTTCACATAAACACAGAGATCATGATCACGTCTAACAAATTTCTGATCCATCATGAAAGCATTAAATCTATTGTTCCATTGACGAGGTGCATGTGTCAAACTATAGAGAGATTTTTTTAATAAATACTCTTGATCTTTCTCAGGATTTACCTCATAATCTTCTGGTTGTTCCATATACCGAATTCAATCAAGTTCTCTATGCAAAATGCTGTTTTCACATTCATATGTTCAAGCTCTAAGTTTTCTATAGCCACCAGAGACATCAAAATTCTGATTGACAAATGCTTTACCACCACTACAAAAACTTCTTGATAATCAATACCTTTCCTTTGAGTAAACTCTTTGGCTACTAAGCTTGCCTTATATCTCTCAGGTTTTACCCATGAGATTCCAGACTTCCTTTTGTAGAGCCATTTATAGCTGATCACATTTTGATCCTTAGGTCTATCAACAATATCCCATGTGCAATTCTTCAACAAGGACTGCATTTCTTCAGACATATTGCCATTCCAGTTTTCCCAGTCCTTGTCCTCCAATGCATCATGATAACATTGTGCTTCTTCAAAATCAACCTCTTCTGCAATGATTAATACAAAAGCGATCTGAGAATAATCATCAAACCTTGCAGGTGCTTTTATTGGTCTTCTAATTCGATCTCTGGCTAACTGGTAGTTCATTAGATCAACTATATCTGTAGCCACTCCTTCTATTTCAGTTTTTTCAGTTTTAGAATCACTTGAACTAACTTGAATAGCTCCATCTCCTTCATACCTCTCTACAACCTGATCATTCTTTTCATAGAACTCAGGAACAGTCTCTATAACTTGATGTGGTCCACATGTTTAATTTTATTCTCCATCAATTTTCAATTCTTTGAACACCACTTCTTCATTGAATACCACATTTCTACTTATCACACATTTTCTTCATCTAATAATCATAATTTGTATCCCTTGGTGCCTTGAGGATAACCTAATAACACTCTTTTTAAAGCCCTTGGTTTCAGTTTGTCTTGATCTTGATGTACATAGGAAATAGACCCGAATCTTCTCAAATGCTTATAACCTGGTTTTCTATTCAACCATAGTTGTTCTGGTACATTATGATCAACAACAGAAGATGAAGATCTGTTGATCAAATAAGCTGTTGTGGCAGCTTCCTCAACCCATAATTTTTCCTCAAGACATGATTCATCCAGCAAGCATCTAACCTTTTCTATCACATTTCTATTCATTCTCTCAACTACCTCATTTTGTTGTGGAGTATACATACAGGTTCTATGGCTTTTAATACCTTGCTTAGCACAGAATTCATTAAATCTTGAGTTACAGAACTCTAAACCATTATCAGTTCTTAATACCTTTACCTGCTTACCCATCTGATTCTCTACTAATTTTTTCCATTCACTGAACTTCTCAAAAGATTCATCCTTGGATTTGAGAAACATCAACTAAACTTTCCTAGTTTTATCATCAATGATAGACAGGAAATACTGTTTACCTGAGAATGATGGAGTCACGTTTGGTGAACCCCATAGATCAACGTGAATGTACCCCAGAATCTCTTCTGTGTTATGTTTTCCAACATTAAAACTTAGCTTCTTCGATTTTCCCATAATATAATGCTCACAGAAAGTCAGATTCTTAACATGTATTTTTTCCAATAGATCTTTTCCAGATAGGACCCTCATGTTATTTAAGCTCATGTGGCCTAGGTGACTATGCCACAATCCTGTGTCGTCCTTGACACTAACAGCACTGCAGTTCTCAGTCAATACAGTCTCACCATCAAGTATATATAGGCCATTCATAAATTTTCCACAGAGACCTGTTTTATTGTTCTTATCGAACCTAATTTTCCATCTCCACCTTCATGTTTATATCCTAGGTTATCAAGAGTACCATTAGAGATTAAGTTTCTTCTTAGATTCGGCACAAATCAGACATTTTCAATAACTTGATAGAACCACCATGTGTGTTCAACTTGATTGTACCACTTCTTATAGCCTCAATTGTATGATCATCTCCAAACAATATCATGGTTGCATCTTTCTCTTGAAAATCAGTGAACTATTCCATCTTAGATGTCATGTGATAAGTACACCCAGAATTAGTGACCCACTTATCTTTTGCTTCTTGATCATCCATGCTTAAGGCTTCTGAGAATACCAACTTCTTTGTGATCACTCCAGCTTCACCTTGACCCTCATTTTCAAGCTTTCTTTTCCTGGCAAAACAGTCTTTCTTAACATGCCCTTCCTTCTTACAAAACCAGCATGTAACCTTTTTTTTTTTAGTGTGATCTGCTTCTATTTCTCGTAAAGGGTCTACCTCTCTCAGTAGTGTAAAGACCAGTGGTTGTTACCTTAGTTGTCTCCTTTGCTTCAGCAATCTCTCTTTTTAATGATTTTGCAGATGAAACTACATCTTGTACAGACAATGTCTTGTTGCAATATTTGAGAGTGTGCTTCAGCTGATCATAACTGAGAGGAAGTGAATTCAAGATTAGAAGAGCTTAAAATTCCTCAGCCACAACGATTTCAAGACTGCCTATCTCAGCCACTATCCTTAAGAAATCATCAACATTCTCATTAATGGTCTTCGACTTGTTCATCTTGAAGGAATAAAACTTCAATTGCAAATCCACTCGATTCGGCAGAGATGTTTTCATATATTCCTTGTTCAAAGTGCTCCACATCTCAGCTGCGGTCTCGTGGTGATTAATCTTCCTAAGAACTGTATCTCCAACATTCAAGATGATAAGACTCATAGCTTGTTAGGATTTATCTACCTTTACTGGCTAAAGAACTGTCTTGGTTAAAGATTTAGATGGCGAATCTTCAGGATCATCAGTTTTTGGCTTTTTTTTCCTCGCTTTTGGTTAGCGGGACTTCCATCGTTAGGTTGAAATCGTTTGTTGATACTCTTTAACCCAAGAATACCTAGATGCGCCATCATCTTGATCTTCCATAGTGAGAAATCTGAAGCTCCATCAAATTTCTCGATATCGAAATGTTGCTTCGCCATTATCGCTTAATTCCTTGCTCTGATACCAATCTATTATAATCCTAGTCAAGAAACAACCACGAATTTAACTCTTTCACTAACAATCTCTCAGATCCATGAATCAATTGCAGAATTCAAGAATCAACGAAGAACAAAGAAGATTTGTCAACCCAGTTCAATTAAGTCGGTGTGACAAGATCTACATCTAGGGCCAGATCGTTCTGGTAAATTCACTATAATGAAAAAGAATTCAGCTTAAACTCGAGCTTACAACAATGGAGATTTTCTCTGAAATTCTACTCTCTGATACAATGAATGAATAATAGAGGAAGAAAGAGATAAAGATGATACTTAACAAAAAAAATCTCTTAATAAAGATAAAACCTTCTATCGCGACTAGAGGTTTTACTTAGCTTCCTCTCTTCAGTTTATTAACGCATCTCCAAACCGAAGTCAATCACTCTTCAATTCCTCCGGTTTAAGCAAACTTGAAAACGGAATCACAATCAACTAACATAACAGTTACCATAAAAGATAACAAAAGTTAGGTGAGATACTGTTTTTCAAAAACCTTTTCTCAAAATAGAAACTTGGGATTCGTGCCTAGGAATACCTCTCTCTAAACTTTCTCTCTGATTTCTATAATATATATCTAAATTATGCTTTTATCCAAGTGAGAGCTGTATCTCTGATTTCTATAATATGTATCTAAATTATTGTGGTTTCTAATTGTGTTTCTATTATCCAAGTGAGAGCTGCGACTGCCCAAATTGTATGGTTGCATTGTCGTTTCAAAACCCTTAGCTTCTTGCATATCGCTAAGGACTTTTGAGAATAATAGCCATTTGCAAATGGGCTCTCATTAGGATTTTCTTGTACTTCTATTGTTTTAATGATCTGTTGAATGTTGATATAGTGATCCAATTTTCTTTCTATTCAAGTAGGAAGATGCTTTCTTTAAATCTTGGCCTAGGATATCATTTGTCTTTGGTTATATTCACTTTCTGCATAGACGTTAAAGCCCTCTACAGAGGCCCATCACCTTTACCTTTTTTTTCTTTGGACGTTTGTCCAAAAAACAAATCCACCTCTTATGAATCTGTATTTATCCTTGAATTTTATCAAGAAAATATAAAGTTTCTCACTCCACGTTTCTACATTCATACTATATTTATCTTGTCCCATATTCTCTCCCTCAATTTTAACTCAAATTTTCCGATATTAATTGTGGGATTTGTTCTTTTTTGGTAAAGGTTTAGGGATGGTTAAGCTTGTTTCACTATATGAGATGTAAATAATATCATTCTCATTAATTGAGAAAGAAAAGGTACAAAGGACGGTTTATATCCACAGGTGTATCTAGACACATAATGAAACAAATACATTCGATAATTTGATATATCTAAAAAAAGGGATAGTTAAGTAGTAATGTAGTACGAAAAAATATGGGTCTCAAAATAGAAACAATTGACTTCTTTATACAAAAGTTTTCGTTCGTATAAAATACTATTAGGTAATTACATGTTTTGTACCAATTCTGAATAGAAAAATTAGAGACATAATCGACGAAAGCTCCGATGTGGGAGGAGGAGGGGACCATCCTCAAGTCTGACACGTGTATATTCTTTCTAAGTGATCTCCTCAGACACAACTTTGGAAGCTCTGATTAGTTCCACTAATCTCTATAATTACTTGTGATTATTTTATAACAGAGATTAAATATCCCAACCACACTTGAGTTCATTGGAATCAACTCCAAACCATTTTAAAAGAAGATATTATACACATGACACATGAATATTTGTATCATCTTAATTTTATTGGTTGTTTGGTGATTCAAATATCACTAGTTAATTATGCAACTTATGTTTGACGTCTATTGATTCGAGGTATTGGAGCTTACTAGATATTGATATGTCCAATTTATACTTTCTAGATTGAAATTAAACTATACAGCTTGTTATACAAAACATTATCATCTATATAAACTTTATTCAACTAGTTAAATATATACGGGTTTTGAACATATTAGAGGTGATAAAATGATATGTTAAATGTCGGTAATCTAGTATTTGTTTAGCGGATTAAAATGTTAACCTGGTAATGAATTTCAAACAAATTATATAGCGTGTTTCGTAGTATTATTATATTGACATCGTTTAGATTGACAAAACCCGAACCAGAAATCAAACTTTATTTTACGGGATAACGCGACATACTAAAATCAAAATCCGATAAAAAATCACAGAAATGAATCGCTAATTACTTGAGTAAAAGGCATTTTCCGTGTATTTTGTAATATATGAAAACGATATTTATAAATTTATCATCTACTACGAAATTATATTTTCACGCAAATATTTAGAATTGTTTTTTGCGAAAAAATTGTGAAATTCTGTTTTGGCTAAAAAAACATGGAATCCTATGTGCATTATGTTTTTAATATGAATTTTATAAAGCTTTCAAAAATAAAATAAATCTAAATTCCTACAACTTTAATTATTTCTTGGCTTTATGCGTATGAAGAACGCACAAGGAAATTATGAAGGGTGAAAACAAAAACAGTATATGCAGTCATATGTATATATAGGTATTCTTGAGAACCTAGCTAATCTTTAATTTAAAAGCGACCTCTTAGCGACTTAGCGTTTAGTATGTGAGGCCAATAGATAACACGAAATAATCTGGAAAGGGCGAAAGATTTGGGAAAGATCGTGAAAATGCTAATAAATATACCTTATTTTTTTGGTTGAGTTAATTTTTGTTTTCAATAATCTACTTTCACTTTTCCAAAATAAATATTGTTAGGTTGTGATCCTTTAATTAGTGTAGGTACTTTAATAAGATGCTGGTAACTTGGATACATGTTTCTGGAATGAAAGATTTGTAAGATTAGTGCATAGCCCTAGGAATTAGAATCAACTTTTCGTACATGTGATATTCAGTTTATGGACCACCAATATACTAATAGAAAAATTATAACAAAGCAAACTTAGGACCATCCAATCAATATTTACTAAATGGTACATACATAGCTACATCAATATCTATATTTATGCATGTATTTGCAAAGATTAAATAACATGTGCATTCCTAGAGAACCTATGTATGTTTATATTGTAAAGGCAGATTTTGGTAGAGTTTGGTGAGTGAAGGAAACAAAGCGAACCCATGAAATGACTTGGAAAGGTAAAGAAAATAGCTATAAGAGTGGGAACGGGTTGTGAATGTGTAGGTGCCCCCGTGAACTTCCAAAAATCGTGCCAAATGTCTATATTTTCAATCAATAATTGGAGTTTATGGCACTTAGTTTATTTCAAGTAAAGAAATCAATGATGTGGGTTTTAAAGTGGTGGCAATTTCCCCTTTTTTTTTGTTGGTTTATCTTTACATATCTGATAAAAGTATCTTAAACTTTTGTTATGAATAGATTTCTAAATCATTTTTATATCTTTTGTTTATCCAATAATTTCTTCAAGAATCATGCATATAATATATATATATATATGTGTGTATATATGAACTTCTTTTTTTGCCATCTCATTTTATTAATAACTTAAGAAAAACCAAAGCATATACAGATAACAAAACAGTCCAATGAAAGCTGAAGCCCAAAAGAGAAGAATTGGGTTGAATCAGCATCCAACTCCAAGAACACACGTCACACAAAAATTGAAACCAAAAACACATGTAATGAAGAAAAAGAACATGGATGACCGCCAATTACGTATGTTGCTTTTCGCCTGAAAAGAACTCCTAATCACCGGAAACTTTTTGAATTAATGACTCAACATGCTTTGCTTCAGAGTTCGAAGATTTTCCTCTTCGAGAACCTGAAATAAGAAAATCTTCTCATCAAACAGATCAGATTAAGACTCGAAGGCTTACATCTTCAAAGAAACACCACTAAAACCATCAAAAACTCGATCGATCCAAACATCCTCGTGATACTACAGAGTTTTAATCCAAACAAAAGACTGCAAGTGCACAGGCAATCGCAGTAGTATATATGGAATTGAATCCACATAGACCAAGGTTACACTACAATTTTTTGGAGTGAAACTAAGCTAAGACAATGATATGATTGTTGTTTGTGATAAGAAACGAAAATAGCAAATTAAAAATGATGTAATTGATGGATTAAAAGCATCAGACTTTAGGGATATCCGCAGCATCCTGAGATCATGAACAAAATAATTATTCAGGGAACTGATAAGCTCAGTCTCGGACTCAAATATAAATTTATAACCAATCTACTGTCGTGGTATCAATTACTTTATCTAGTAATCTAAAATTCTAAACTATCGTTTGAACTTAGAATTCTAAACAAGCATTAACGGAAAAGTTCAATTTGTTCACGGATTACCTTATCATCAGCTTTCGTTGGCTAAGGACAATCCACTCACCTATTTCCTATCAAGCAATCTATAACACTTTTTATGAATAGATTAAATCCTAAACCATAGACTAAGTGATTATTTTAGCCTAAGCAATGAGAACAACGGTAGATGAAGAGAACATATGATAAAACCCTATTTATGTCTGATTTAATGATTCTAGATCCCTTTGAAACCCTAAAACCTAACTATGAGACTACTTAGCCATGGAAGCTGGGAAAAAACGAGATGATGAAGAAAATCTCATGATTCAATAGAATAAAAATTCCAAAAAGTCTGAATAGAATGTAAAAATTGAATCCAAGGAAGTGTAGAGGATAAGGAGGAGAAGCGTAAGAGATGATTCCCTCTAAAATCTAGGGTATAGGGATATTTATACTCTTACAAAATAAAAGAAATAAAATAATAAAATAAATAGAGAAAAAATGAAAATAGCCATATTTCAGAAAAAGAAAAGAAAATTAGGTCGTGGTCATCAAACTCCAGCAAATTTCGACCCCAAGACATAGTCTGCTAACTCTTGGAGACTTCAATCAGGCTTCTGCAGATTTGGAACAGATTTCTGCATACTTTAGCAAAGATTAAACAGAATCCGCTCCAAGTCTTTTATCTCGCTTTTTTGATCCAAAATGCAGATTAAAGGTCTAAATCTCATTGATGTAGTTCTGCAACTCATACACAACTCGAAACAGGACAAAACGGACTCAAACAAAACAAAGACTCAAAATAATTGACAAAACAAATGGGTTGGGACACTAAAAACATAACACATCACTTTGGAACTTCAATTACTAGGAAATCAAACCAAAGGCACCAACAAAAACTCCAATCCACAATTAAATCCGAGCTTTAAAACTATAAATCCGGTAAACATGAAACTCTAATTAAGCCTCTTAGAGAAGAGAGACTCGGAGAATTACACAACTATATCTAAGAAAAGAGATCAAGCAAGAGAAATTGAACCCGAACCCAAATGAATTGAAAAGGATAAGAAAAAGAAGAAAGCCGAAAAAAAACTTTCGAAAAAAAAGATAACATAACTCGCTGGAGATGAAAAGCGAGATATCATGATGATAGCCGGGCGAAGATGCTTAAGGAGTATGCCGGAAAATAAATCAGCCAACACCACAATAGGAGACAGACGCTGTCACACAGAAGCTAACCATCTCCGCTATAGAAGGAAAGGATACTAGATGACACATATATATATATATGTATATATATATATATGTGTGAACTTTAGGTGGTGGATTTCACCTCCTCTACTTGGTTGAAATTTGGTCACTCAATAAAAATTAACGTTTTCTTCATAATTGTACGAATTAATCACAGCGAATATTGATCGGAACATATAAACCCACTAAAAATATAATTATGAAAATAGATGAATGATGAGCTATATAAATTAAACAACGAAATTTATGTAGTTTCACATTAAGAAAATTAAATGGGTTTCTCACATAAATTAGGAGAGACGGGGAGAATTACGCAATTATTTGAAATGAAAAGTGGTCAATCATATTCAACTAAACAAAGAACAGAAAATACAGTTGATCTCACAGGGCTTTTAAGCAACTTGTAATATCTTTACATTCAAATGGGAGCATCCCCAAATCCAACTTTTCAAATTTCAATAGCTTCATTATCATTTACTTTGTTATCATCATCATCATTCCAACTAGTTCAATTTTTATTTATATTTTTTTGGCTGGTTTTAAGGTTAACTTTTATAGCTGAAAACTAAATTTGTACAGAGAAATATTTTTAGGGCTCTAACAGCTTACAAAATAATTTGAGAGCTATATGCTTATAGCTAATTTGTTTCTGTTTTCACATGTTTCACATGTGAGTCTTCATTACCCAATCGGTTACCTATGTCAATAGTAGTTATATGATTTGAGAGCTATATGCTTTTAGCTTTTTTTTTCTGTTTTCTCTACTAAATTCAAATGTTGATGCATGATACCAAAAGTAAACCATATCATTTGATATTACTATTTACTATTTACTCGCTAATATAATGTAGTGGTAAAAGTAATAGCTGGACGGGAAATCCAAAGCAGAAATATTACAGTATTTCTTTTACAAAAAAAAACAAAATAGAGAGGTAAATTCTAGTATAAAATTTGGTGACATGGATGCTTGCAAGCTAAGGCTTGGGCTAGTCCAAGCTTTTTGACAAAGACCCTATTTTTCACGGCCTGCAAAAATCATTTTAAAAGTATGTGACACTTTTTATATCAAAAAGCATTTTAGAAACAATGCAATTTGTTTTATCTTATTCATTTACTCTGTTGGTTGAAATAAAATATTTCTTAAGAAAGTTGCGTTCTTTTAAGGTTCCAAAGTGTACCTCCACATGATATTGTGTATATGGTAGGGTACATTTTCATTAATTTTAAGTTGGTCTATTTTAGTTTTGTGGAGGCCAGATTCAATTAAAATGTTAGTTTGGCAATAGCTGATTTACGTTATATATGTAGAATCGCCATTGAATTATTCTTGAATTTGTTTTTTAACAATTTTAAACATAAACGGAAAAATCTGTTAAAATACATTATTATTAATTGTCCATCAATATAAACACTTAATTATATAAGTCATCTGAAACTAGAGTACATTAGATAATTTGATTTCAGAATTATTTTTTTTCCGAATAAAATGTTTGATTTATTATCTATATAATTTGAATAGATACATATAGAAGGATGATTGAAATAAATATAGTGTAAGAAATATAAATTAATTTTTCTTTTTCTTATTATGTGATTTTTTACTTATCCATTTTCTATTGGAATATTATTATTACTTAATATATTTGATAACCAATTAAATTAAAAATAAAGGAGTTAATTCCTAATAAATTTCTACTTTAATGGACAGTTGAGATTAATCTTAAGAAAACCCTAATGAGTAATTAGGTCCTCTCTCCACCTATAAATATATACCTTTAGACCATCATAAAGGTATCAAATAATACAACACGTTAAAGATAAGTTTATAGGCAAGAGGAAAGAAACATAATCTCCTAACTAAAAGATCAGGATTTCAGAAAACTGTTCATGATGAAATCTCTACTACAATAAAATGAGTTATTCCGCTAACCTTCCTTATGAACTGTGGAAAGGTTGGAAACCTAGTCTGTCACACGTCCAAGTTTGGGGATGTCTAGCTGAAGCAAGAATATATAACCCACATGGAAAGAAATATGATTTCAGAACGATCAGTGGTTACTTATTGGCTACCCTGAGAAGTCCAAAGGATATAGATTATATTATCCAACCCATAGTACAAGAATAGTTAAAACTAGTAATGCCAGATTTTATGAGAATGGCGAGATTAGTGGGAGAGATTAAAGTTCAAGATGTGGTTATTTAGAAAATTAGGGTTAATATTCTTTTACCCTTAGTTCTGAATGTTATTGAGAATCTTCACGTTGTTGAACCATTAAACGATGAGGAAAACTCAGTGAATGACCATCCACTCCATGAAAAAAAAATATCGCAAATAATGATGCATATGAGGAACCGGCATTAAGATGATCTACTCGTCCGAGGATATCTGCCATTTCTGATGACTATGTTTTAGCTAGTAGAATGTGGAGAAGAAAATATTCAAGATCCGGTTTCTTATTCACAAGCCATTATAGATATTAATTCTGATAAAAAGATTAATGCCATGAAGGATGAATAAACTCGATGGCTAAAAATGAAGTCTATGACGTTGTTCAATTGCCTAAAGGACACCAACCAGTCGTCTATAAGTGGATCTTTAAGATCAAACTCGACTCTTGCAATATTGAGCAATATAAGAGAAAACTTGTAGCCAAAAGTTTTAATCAGAAAGAACACATCAATTATGAGAATTTTTCTTTTGTGTCAAGGAAAGAATCTTTCAAAATAATTATGGCATTAGTAGCTCAGTATGATCTCTGGTTACATCAAATAGATGTGAAAATTGTCTTTCTTAATAAGGACTTGCAAGAAGAAGTCTATATAAGTCAGCATGAAGGCTTCATAATCGAAGGTCGGGAAGACATGGTCTGCAAACTAAAAAATTTGACATATGGACTGAAACAAAGTTCGAGGCAATGATATTTAAAATTTATGAAACCATTACAGAATTCGGTTTCAAAAGAAAAAAAACATTATATATCCATGTATGAACCTCAAGATCAGTGGGAGTAAGTTCATATATAAAGTATTGTATGTTGATAATATCTTATTGGCTAATAATGCTCTTAGTCTGTTACTGAGACTTAAGAGTTATCTCTTAAAAAAATTGAAATAAAAGATATGGGTGAGATTTTCTATGTGATGGAAATATAAATATCCATGACAGGTCACTTGGAAATAAGATTTTCTCATTAAGCATATATTGATAAAATTCTTGAGAGAATTAACATGATGATATGTTCTTCTAGTATTGTTAGGTTACAACCAAATATTTTGAGATACCTAAAGAAAACAAGTGAATATATACTCACATATCGAAGATCAACACATCCATAGATGATTGGATTTTTTAACTCAGATTTAGGTGCATATCATTGTTTTAAGCACTATACTTTTAGCTAGAGATGTCATATTATGGAAGAGCATGTAGGTACAGTTGCTTTATACATTCATAATTATGATTGAGTATGTGACATATTATGAGCATTAAATTAAGAAAACATGATTGCATAAAAGTCTTAGAGTTTAAGATCTTAAGTATTATTAACAAGTTCTTATCTCTTTATGTGACAATTAAAGATGCAATCATCTTTTATACAAGTATGATAGGATATCTAAAGGATCCAAATATATGGACATTAAGATTAAATATATATCATTATATTAAAGCAAGATGTATAAAGAGAAAAATTTGTCATTGAACAAATAGGCACTTTAGTTATGGTTGTAGACTTATTTAAGAAAAGACTACATCTAAAAACTTTATGAAGCATGCTGAAAGTATAAGTCTTGAAGATAGTTCATAATTATGTTGTCTATTTTAAGATTAGCCTATATTTGAGCTTTTATATTACTTTTACATCTTTTATATTCTGTTTCCAAAGTGTACACACATTATTGTTATTGGATTTATGATAAAAGACTGAGTCTTTGTTAAAGACATTAAAGGGACCATTACGATAACTCCTACTTATGTTTACAGGCTAGCTATGAAGGTGGTCAATGCAATAGTATATAGAAGGAATTATGTTGCAAAATGTTGTGCGACTGCCATGACTCCCATTGATTGCTAGATTAGCCAAGACACTTATGATGACCAAATGAAGGAGAATAAGTCATAACATATTATGCCGGTCTTATGATTCCTAAGAGAAAATATTAATTGATTTTACTAACGACCAAGTGGGAAACTATAAGAAATATTAATTAATTTTTCTTTTTCCTATTATGTGGTTTTATAGTTATCCGTTTTCTATTGGAATATTATTATTACTTAATATATTTGGTTACCAATTAAATTAGAAACAAAGAAGTTAATTCCTAATAAATCTCTACTTTGATGGACGGTTGAGATTAATCTTAAAG
>CM051365.1:7680575-7705575 GCA_028015245.1 Cardamine occulta
AAACCCTAATGAAGAATCAGGTCGTCTCTCCACCTATAAATATATACTTTTATACCATCATAAAAGTATCAAATAACACAACACGTTGAAGATAAATTTATAGGCAAAGGGAGAGAAACCTAATCTCTTAACTAAAAGATCAGGATTTTAGGAAACTGTTCATGAAGAAATCTCTACTATTATAAAGGGAGATATTCCGTTAACGTTTTTATGATTCTATTATGTGATTAATCATGTTGCTTAAACGGTCTTAGAGTTCATGTAAATTGCACTTACATATAGTACTTGGAAACTTACATTTTTTTTTCTGTTTAGAAATTTTCTACAAACTTACATTTGTTAAGTAAGAGGAAAATCATTAAAACATAAATAGAAAAGAGAACAAGAAAACAAGAGAACATAAATTATACAACAATTTTGTTGCATGTGAAAACTAATAACTCATTTATCATAGTGCAAATAAAATAATGTCAGGAAATTGTCTATTTTTCTTCGAGTGACATTTGTTTCCATTCCACCAGTCGTCGCAAAAATTCTCCTACCTGCTCAAAACATTATTAAAAAAAAGTTCTTCCTTCAGAAAAATACAAGAATAACAAAATTAAATTACCTTGGAAGGTTCTTGTAGAGAATACGTAGCACTCGTTTCCTTTGGAACTTTGGACACAAGTATACCAAAGCCTTGTCCTTTCTCTCTGAGTACCTACACCAGACCAATACTTTCATTAAATAATCTATTAAATCTACAAAAAAAAAATCTAAACATTTGAAAATATGAAGAAAAGTAACCCCATAATTAGGTTTAAAAATTTTGTGTTGCAAATGGTAAATATATACCTTAAAAGCATCCTCATCCGTACGATCATCTCCAATATAAATTGGCAAAACATTGTTAGAGTTAGCAAATCCTAAGGATTCAAGCAAGAACTCAAGAGCTTTGCCTTTATCCCATTTGATGGTTGGTCGAATCTCGATAACTTTTCTTCCTTGTGTTAACCTCAGTTTAGGATACTCACTCAATATGGATGTCACGTGTTCCGCTACTACTCCCCAATCCTATCATTACAAATAAACCATACGTTAATAATTACTTTTTAGACTAAAAATGGAGAAACAAAATGAAGAAAATACTTAGTTTTTTTACCTTTTGATCAACACAACGGTAATGTACGGAGACACAAAACTTGTTGTTCTCGACACTTGCTCCTACTACGTCTTTCATTTTCTCAACTAGACACTTGGAGACCTGTTTAATAGATTCGTACGTGTTATATTATTTGGCTTGATTTTGACGCATATTTTTTAATTAAGATTCATATTTCTAAGTAATCATATGGAGAAGTAGGAAAAAGATAAGAGACCTGGTCAATCATGGGCAAGAACTCATTCGCCGCTTGGAAAAGAACACCTTTATTGTTCTGTATTGTCTCAAAATAACATTAAGCCTTAGTTAATATGGATCTCCTTCTCAATCTATATATATAAATAAAATATATAAATATTTATGTATAATACCTTGTTATGTTTGGTTTTCTTAGAAGGTCCTTTGATGTCCATTCCATGGCTACCGGCATAGTAAAGTCCAGAGAGTTTCACAAATCTACGAACCTACAAAATATAAGAACGAACGAAAACGTGAGTTTTAATTAGTAACTCGGTACCCTACTCGTTAAACGTTAGAAATTTACTTTTGCGGATTTATACTAATGAATGTATATTTTGTACTAAAAAAGATACATATCCGAAAGCAAGATTATTTTTTTTTGTTTTGTTTATTTCATATAATAGATTGAGAAACAAATGTTTAAACTTACCTTGTCTTGGCACCGTCCGGTGACAATTGCGGTCGGGAAATATCTAGCCACACCTTTCACTGCATCTCTCATCTGAGAATCAAGAATTGTTAGAAAAATGAAAAACCTTAAAAACAGAGGAATAATAAGTAAGAAGAGAATCAAACCTCGTCAGTCATGTAAGCACGATCTGGATCTTCTACAATGGGTGATAATGTACCATCATAATCAAGAAACATCACGATTTGTTTCCCTTTCGAAGATTCAGCGATCTCTTCGAACATTTTCAAAGCTGAAGGATGTTGAGCCATCCAAGAAGAGTCTTCATCCTCCTCATCAGACTCCGGGAGGGAAGAAATGTTTCCCGGTCGGGTTCGGGTTGGGGAAGAAGCTCTCATAGCTTCGATCCAAGTGTTGATCCGGGTTTGACTCGGGTCGGCTTCTAGCTTTTGCACAAGTTTCTTCCGGGGAATGCTGATGTATCGGCCACCGCCGGGAGAAAACAGAGATTGGTTTGATTCCGGAATCCTAACCGCAACTCCGATGCTGCCATCGGAGATTAAGGCATTATGGTTTGTCATTTAGGGGCTTATGGGGAAAAAAACAGAGGAGAGATTGAGAAACAGAGGAAAAGAGGGTTTGGTGTGAGAAAGACAAATTGTCAAGTCTTAATACATGTAATGATAATAGAGTTAATGTGTGGTCAATTTATAAACTTCCTCTTAAAGAGTGAAAGAGCTTCGTCCTTGTACTTCACCTGCCACATCATTCCGATTTTTTTTTTATTCCTCGTTTTTTTCTTTTCCTTGCCCGCATATTCCTAGTTTTAAAGTGGAGGTTGATACAAATTTAAAATTAAATATAGGAGCCAATACCGAATTTTTAGAATTTACTTTTTATAACTAGAAGTTAAAGCATTTTGGTACAGAAGTTTGGATTAACATTTGATGATGCAGATTCAAAAAATTTAATTGTTTCTAACAAAAGTAGTATTTCACTCGAATTAAAATTCCACTAAAGCAATATCAGTTTAACTAATTCCATTAATGTATGCGTATAGTAAAATATGTTATATAGGAAAAGTTTTATGAAAATAAAAATTAAGGCTATGAAAAAATAATCTAAGAAAAAATTGTATATAAGATTAGACCAGTTCACTATAACAAATTATGGACTTTTAGCCGTCACAAAAAAATTATGGACTATCAAACGTTTATTTTTGTGTTATTTAGTTGTTTTTATTTTGGGAAAATTCTATAAAAATACACTAATTATTTATCAATTTTCATAAAAATACATGAACTTTGTTGGTGTTCAAATAAATACATGAATTAATTTTTTCTTCCATTATAATACACAAACTTTTGTAAAATTTTCTTGTTTTATAATAGAAGGAAAAATTAATTCATGTTTTTTTTGGGTATTCAAAAAATTTGTGTATTTTTATGGAAATCGATAAATATTTGGTGTATTTTTGTAGAATTGTTTTTTATATTTTAAAATGTTTATTTTTGGTTTTAATGTGAAGAGGTTTTATTAAAAAATGTTAGTTGAAGAGTTCAGGTATCAAAGTCAATATATAACGTTGGTTACAGTAATACAACTCCTTTGGCTCTTTCGAAAAACAACAACAATTAGTAGAGCTAAGTACACTTAGTTTTGTATATATATGAATTTTCTTTTAAGGTTTTGATGTGATATTTAATAAATGAGTGATTTGCTAAAGTGGTAGCTTTTTGTGCAAGTTGCGTTCTCTGTCTATTCGCTTCTTTCTTCGCTAAAATATATTTTAATTATTATGAGTTAGAACTTAAGAGAATAGTATTTTAAGAAATTCGAGCTTGGTTCGATAGTGCTTAAACAAAAGAAATCAAATATAATAAGCATGAAAGTGGAGGTTTTCTAGATCTCGATATATATCGTTAAACTATTTCTTTATTGGGATGTTGAAGTCGAATTTTTTACTCGGTTGTAATTACTTTTTTTGTTAACGTATATATTAAATAAAACAGTTAGAAAACTAAACTGGAGATATAGAATTTACATAAATAGTATCATACCAATAAAGTTTAGCGCTACGTGTTAAACTATATCTCTCTTGGAATTTAAATTGCGTAGAATTAAATAAGAGAAAGAAAATAAAAATACATCCTTATATCTAACAAATTCATCCCGAAGATGAACTTCATGGCATGGTTATTTGTTCTCAATCGAAATCCAACAAAGCACAGAATGCGTGAATGGACCTAAGATTTGAAATGGAGCAATTGTAAATTATTCAATGTAACTAATTAATTCTCAAATTAAAGTACTCTCTAGCTTTGAAAAAAGTACTCTAGCTTAAAGTGTTCAGTTCCTACCAACGAAACGAAATTGTTGGAATCATGGACGCATATAATTGATGAATACGATTATAATGTCTCCTGAAACTGTATTGGTTCTGTCGTATCATTATAAAACAGTTTTATACAGTATTGTTCTGCGGCGTTATATTAATATGTATGCTCTAATTTAAAATTTCTCTTTTGGCATCCATGAAGACCAAGTTATTAAAAGCTTATACTTTATTTTATTTTCTTTAGTTTGTGGACCATCTAGTTATTGGTTTATAACTTTACTTACGAGTTAAATAGGAAAATGAGTGTAAATGAGTCAGCTTCGTTTTGGCTTATTGAGAAACTTCACGAAACTATCCAAGAAAATTAACACCTCCTTCCACGAAAAGGACATACGAATGCGACATTATAAATCATTTAGAAACCACGTTTTAAAACTATAATATTGAATTTCCTTAACAAAAAAAGAAAACAAAAAACTATAGTATTGAGTTTCTTTGTCTTCCATGAAGTAGGAGATTGACCAAGATGTATAAACCAACATGTCAATGATTTTAGAGTTAAGGGGCAACCATTTGAATCAGAGTCACACCACCACTAAATATAAAGATCAGAATCAGCTCGAAGTAAGATAGATACTCTGTCCGTGGCTGCTTTTGAGATATCTTATAACCCTAAGAGCCACTGTCCAATGCTCTTCGTGAGGTGCTTTCATAAATTGTGACAAGATATGAACGCAATAGGCAATGTTAGGTCTGGTAACTCCAAGATAAATCAACTTACCAACGAATCACGGTATGATTCGGGGTTCGGCATAAATGGACTGTCATCCAATGTGAGTTGATGATGTTGTTCCATAGGAAATGCAGCCAGCTTCGATCCAAGCATACTAATTTCCGATAAAATGTGGAGGATATACTTTCTTTGACTCAAATATTTTCCTTGTGGACTCCGTGCCACCTCAATCCTCAAAAAATATTTAAGCACACCAAGATCTTTTATATAAAAGCATGTATCAAGATATGCTTTAAAATCTCCGATTGCACCAAGTTTATTTCCCGTGATTACGAGATCATCTACGTAAACTAGTACTCGTATCTCAATGTCATCCTTCTCATAAATGAATAATGAGTAATCAGAAAGAGTTGTCAAAAACCATACTTTTCAAGCGATGAGGTGAGTTTAGCAAACCAAAAACGCGAAGCTTGTTTCAATCCATACAAAGACTTGCGTAGATGACATACTTTCCCTTTGTTTGGAGAAGAAAAACCTGGAGATCGCCATGAAGAAAGGCATTATGGACATCCATTTGATGCACTTCCCAATTTCGAGCTGCAACTACTGAAAGAAAAGATATAACTGTAGTCATCTTAACGACCAGGGCAAACGTCTCACCGTAATCAACTCCTTCAACTTGTTTATTTCTCAAAATAACCAACCTCGCCTCGTAGTGTTCAATCAAACCATCAGAGAGATGCTTAATACGAAACACCCACTGACAGCCAATTGCCATTTTTCCTTCCATCAAATCTTCTAGTGTCCATGTTTTATTCACTTCAAAAGAAGTAATCTCGTTACCCACTGCATCTGTCCAACGAGAAGCTTTCATTGCTTCGGCAAAAGTTTTCGGTTCTCAAACGTTTGTGATTGCTGCCAAGAAAGCTTTGTGTTTTGCTGAGAAGCGTTCATTCGACATTACATCTTCAATTGGATACTCACATGTGGAGTTAGTGCATACCAAAATCGTTTCGTAGTCTTGAAGGTAACCCGGTGGTCTGCGTTCTCGAGTTCCCTTTCGGACCTGGACTGTTTCTTGTCCTGTTTTGAGAGCCATTGCTTCATTAGGCTCATTATCATTTACAGCAAACCCCCCCCTCCCCCCTTGACCTGTAAATTCTCCAATTCAGTTACATTAATATTTGTTGTAGATGTGGCAGGCAAGGTTTCAATGACTTCACCATTACCATTTATTGGATTCGTATCATGACTCAATGATGATTTCAGGCACAGCCTCTGTTGTCTGTTGTGACAAACAAGGTATATTCTCTGTTTCATGATTTATCTCAGCAAAGAAAGGATTTTCTAGAGAGATACTCGGAGAATCTTGATACGGAAATGTGTCCTCACGAAACACTACATCTCGCGACACCATGAAGCTTCCCTTTTCGATATCAAACACACGCCAACCCTTCTTACCATGAGGGTAACCCACAAACACACATTTTCTGCTAAGACTTGCAAACTTTTCTCCTTTGTGATCTTGATTCTGAATATAACACAAACAACCTATGACACGTAAATTCTTGTAAGATGGCAGCGTGCCATACAAGACTTCATATGGCATTTTTCCATGTAGCACTGAAGATGGTGTCCTATTGATTAGATATGCAGCTGCTAAAGTGCATTCTCCCCAAAATTCAACTAGCAAATGTCCTTCAAACATAACAGCCCTAGCCACATTGAGTAAGTGATGATGTTTTCTTTCCACTCGTCCATTTTGTTGTGGTGTGTCCACACAAAAGGTTTTGTGATGAATTCCCTTCTCTAAGAAATATGTCATTAGTGATAAGTATTCACTTCCATTATCACTTGTATTGTTCAGACTTGCTTGCCAAATTGTTGATCAACTAGCGCAAGAAAGTATTTGAGTTTCATTTGGGTCTCACTCTTCGCATTCAATAGATAAATCCAAGTTCCACGACAGAAATCATCGATTATGGTTAGAAAGTATCTTGCTCCCAAAAAAGATGGAACTCTATATGGTCCCCAAATGTCGCAATGAATCATTTCAAAAATCTCCATAGTCTTATTAATACTCAAAGGAAAAGGAAAACGTGTTTGCTTAGTGTGAATACAAGTCTCACACGCTTTATTCGAAAAATGACTACTACAACTAAAACCAAAATCCGACAAAGACTCCACTTTCAGAGATGGATGTCCCAAGCGTTGATGTCACGATTCCACTGACTGATTTGTGAGACCTTTCTTATCTATGACTACCTCCGTACTCTGAAAATACAGCAAACCTCCAACCGATTTACCCACTCTAATCAGCATCCTCGTAGTGTGGTCCTGAATAACACAACACGGAACAGACAACTGCATTACACAATTATTTTCCTCCATAATTTGTGTAACTTCAAATCCCAAATTCTCAATGTAGAAAACTTCAATAAAAAAAAAGGTGAGAATTCAACAGAACTGAACTGACTGTATCTGCCACTACAGTTTGAGGATCAGCCAAAATAATCTGAGTTGGCGTTGATTTTTGATGATTTGTAAGAATCTCATTCTTACAAGTCAAGTGATGAGTCGCTCCTGAATTTAAAATCTAAGAAGGAGAGTAAGACTTACCCGACTGATGCTCATCATCTCTGATAATTGTCGCATTCATGGTCCTCTTCACGCTCAGCCACTGCTCATCAGTCAAACCACAAACAGCTGATCTATTTGCATCAGTTACAGCTATGTTAACGACTACAACACTCGGCTGTCTCACTACTCTGGCCACGTTTGCCGAGCCGATGTTCCTCGACCTCGCGAACTTCTAGTCATTGCAGTACCTCTTCCATGTCCAGTTCTATTTTGCAGTCTATCTCCCCACCACTCAAGGAATCCCAAAATCAGAAAGCAGGTTTCAGAACGATGCCCAGTGCGACCGAAATTCGAGCACACAACACTCGTCTCTCTATCATCACCTCTGAAATGAGGTCGTAATGTTTGTTGCGCGATAAATGCCATGTTCTCTGGTTTTTTTCTTCTTGAGTTTGCCGCTTGCTTCTTGCATCTTCATCTTGAGTCACTTTCAAGAAAGCATACTCCAAGGTTAGCAGAGGTTCTTGAGACAACAGATTCAATCTCACCATCCCAAAAACTTCTTTGGCATGTCCCATTAAGAAATCATGAACCTTGTCTTCTTCTCTTCGTTTTTCCACTTCGGCGCAGAAGTTGCATGTGCAGTTCGCACACATACATATCAAAAGTGGTCGGTAGCAGCTGAGACAATCCCACAACTTTGTAAGCTTCCTGTAGTACGTTTTGATGCTCATTCCAGCTTGTTGACAATTTTCAAGCTCTCTTCTCATTTGTTGAATACGCAAACTGTTTGTCACACGAAACCGTTTCTGAATGTGCTCCCATAGATCTTTTGCAATAGGTTTGTGAGAGACGTTAGACAAGAGCTTCAAGTCGATTTTCATCTTGATCCAATAGACTATGAGCGCATTGATTGGCTTCCAATTTTCATAGTCTGGAGATCCTTTGGCTGGTTCCTTGATAGATCCATCAAGAAACTCAAACTTCTTTCGAGAAATAGAGGGCTGTTTCAAGATTTATTGCCCACTCTTCATAGTTATCTCTTCTTAACAGAGGATGTGATATCGTGCTTTAGGGGTTATCGTTTGAGGTTAGGTCATATGGAGATATCGTGCGTCTTTGCTTCTCCATCGTTCGAGTTTTCGCAGGGTCGGTGTTCTTCTTTTTGTTATCTTCTTCTCCAGCCATTGTTGCCGATAAAACATAT
Organism: Cardamine occulta; assembly: GCA_028015245.1. NCBI lineage: Eukaryota > Viridiplantae > Streptophyta > Magnoliopsida > Brassicales > Brassicaceae > Cardamine > Cardamine occulta. The sequence goes on from CM051365.1 coordinate 7,689,227, forward strand.
CAAATAATCGAACTTGAGAAAGAAAGAAAAGAGATCGAATAAACAAGAAGAATTGATAAAGGGGCCGATTGGTAGGAGACTTTGAAGACTTTAGTTTTTAAGTCTTAAAAGTCTAACTGCTATTTTTAAAAGTTACTAGATCTTTTTTAGTTTAATTTTTTAAAGTCTCAAAAATGAGACTTTTGAGGCTATAGAAAACTTTTACATAACAATTATTGAAATAATGCTTTTGTTTTGTTAATCAATTCAATAATGTAGAATTAATAATAAATTACAGCCAATTTAAAAAAAATGAAAAAATCATACATATAACAATAAAATTATTTAAAATTATTCAAAATAATTTATTATTTATTATTTACTATTCAAAATAAATTAAAAAATTATGACTAATTAGCACATAATTGTCAATAAATTAATATTATTAGCACATAATAATCTATCAAGAATCATTCAAAAACAATGGAAAAATTTTCAAAAGAAAAAATCAATTACTATTTTTTAGAGATTATTAAAACCTTTATAAATACATGAACCTATGGAGAGTTATTTTTTATCAGATAGTTAGAGTTCTTCAAACTTGCATTTCTAACAGGTACTTTTATGTAGATAGTTGTAATTTTGATATGTATAATATTTTTATCTTCATAATTCGGAAGTCCCGAAGCAGGAGCAGATGAAATTTTTGGTTACTAATAGTTATTTATGAGTTTTCTATTTTGTTCCCAAATTTTTTACTATTAATAAAATTTATTTATCAGTTATGTCATTATTTTTATTTAAATATGGTATAATAAAATATATTTATTTGAAAATATCTACAGTTTTGTTACAAATCAAACTTTTAAAATATTTAAAGTCACAGTTTCTATAGTTTTTGTTACCAATCAGACTTATTATACATCAACAGCTTTTACAGCCAAAGTCTCTACAATCAAAGTTTCTACAGCCAACAGCCTACAGCGAAAGCGTAAAGTAACAGTCCTAACCAATCGGCCCCAAAAGGTGTTTTATGTTATTGCTCTTGACCAGAAGGCCGAATATATATACATCATAGACCTAGAGTTTCACCTTGACGAGCAAGTAAAATAACCTAATAGAAAAGAAAACTATACATTTATGTGCAAATATGTAATATACTCTCATTATAAATCATTTGGAAACTATAATATTGAATTTCCTTAACAAAAAAAAAAACAAAAAACCATAGTATTGAGTTTCAATTTTCTCTTTCGGACAACATTTACTTTTTTTTTTTCTGAAAAACACACGTACGGTTACATTGTCTTGTCTTCCAGGAAATTTGTTATGATACTAGGTTTTTTACCCGTGCGTAGGACGGCTATATTTTTATTGATTTTTTAATATATTTTTGTATTTATTCAATTTTATAAGTAGCTAGAGTATTGTAAATATTTTATTTTTGTTTATTTTAAACATATATGCTTTTTTATACTTTTAGTATTATTTATGTAAGTTTTTAGAAAAAGAAATTTAATAAAGAATGAAGATTTGAAGATTAATTTTGTTTAAAGCATATTGAAATATGATGTATCATTTTTAATATAGAGTTAGGATTGATGTCTCTGTAATTCTTGCATAGGTACTTGTTGATAAAATGTTCTCTGTCTTTGTGGCTTGAAATATGTCTCGCAGATAATTTTCACTTGATTGCATTAGGAATTTAAGATCAACGACCACCATCTGACCATCATTTTTTATTGGCATATTTTGTTCACTTATGGGTGCATTTCCATCTCCAATACTTAGCAACCATGCTGCAAAACTTCTTTCTGATTCTTCGAGTCTCATGTTTCGTTTCAGAGCAAAAACTCTGCAAGAATCCCAGAAATATGATTGTCTTATTAAAGTCTCCACATTGTCGCCATTGTTGCAAAATTTTACATTATTTTTGCAAATATAATTAATTTTCATGACTTGTTTGCTTTCTCAATGAGATTTGTATGTTTCGTGAAATAGAAAAAAACTAATCTGAGAAATTCATTTCTACTACCTCCAACAACTTCAATAGATTATGAAAGCCTACTGAGGTAAACATATTAAACATTTTAGAAGAAAAAAATCAAGAATATCAATAATATCAAGAATCATCATGTTCAAATTCAACTGCTCTTCTTTTGGCTAACCTAAACCTTGAAAACATTAATAAATAAATGGTTACAACAGATGATGCCAGTAAACTCTTCTGAATAATATTGAACAGTCATCGAACCCATATATTCTTATGTTAAAGTGTGTAAAAGCAGACACCAACAAAAAAAAGTGTGTAAAAGCAAAAAATACTACTCTTTAAAATTTTGGAACTATTGTACCATTTTTCCCAAGTTGGTGCTAAAACAGTAAGGGTAATAAAACGTTATGGAAGAGTTTGCATACCAGCAAGGGAAGACCAATGTCATACTAGCAAGGAAAGGTTAAGATCATGAGCATGTCAAACAATAAATTAAGTCCATGTAGCACCTGGACTTGCTGGAAAATTAACATAATTTAATTATCCTATAAACATAACCTATCAACATTGTTAGGATATTACTGTGTTTTATAATATTAAATTTCATAAAAATTGTATACCTAAACCCTAAACCCTAAATTATAAACTCTAAACCTTAACTATAAACTATAAACCCTAAACTCTAAACCCTAAACCCTAAACCCTAAACCATAGAAATTAATTTCTCAGATTAGCCTTTTATGCTTCAGAAAACATCTAAATCTTATTGAGAAAGCGAAAGAATCGTGAGAATTATTTACACTTACAATAATCATGTAAAAGTTTTAGCAAAAATCTATACTATATAAATAGGGATTCAAATATATTATGCGATCAATTGCCTTTATTTTAAAGGCCGGTGATTTATGTTTCTTTTTTAATATTAAATAATTTCTTAATTAATTTTTAGAAAATATGAAATTATGAAAAAGAAATATATTTTTTAAAATTATTCATTAATAAACAATTAAGGCATAATTTCTTTATATACTAAACTCATTATTTTGAGTAATTCCTATTATTTTGTTGTTTATTTTGGTGAGAATTTTATTTTTATGTTTTTGGCAGATATCAAGCTTTCCGTTTTTTTAATTTTTGGCAGGTTATCGTCAGAATTATGTTAAACGCTGACGTGGACCAATAAGAATATGTTTTTAAATCCCATGTGGACAGTCTCAGAAGCTTAGAGCAACTCAATTGGTGGGTTTTAGATGGGTTTCTCAGTAGTTAAAAATTGAAAAAAGAAAAAAGTGAAAAGAGAAAGAGAAACGGTATCTTCTTTGAAAGACTTTTAGAATTCCTTTAGATACTCATGCAACAAGAGTTATTTTCTTGTTGGTTTGATTATTTACCAACAAATTAAATTTAATTATATAATAAAATTATAATAAAATATTAATATAAAATTTTTAAGAAACTCTTTTCGGTTTCTCCACCGATGAAGTTGCTCTTATAGCTTGAAATTTTATATAGTATAGATTAATTAATACAGTAGTAAATGAAATGAACCTTTCTAACATTTTTCATGCCAACGTCCTTGTTCATATATTTATATTAAATAAAATGCAATACATTTCTATTCTTCTTTTGTTAATGGATGCAATAGATTTCTTGTTTACTCTTTTTATAACGTTGTAATGCGAACTTCAACTTGCCTTTTAGTTAGCATTGAAAGTTAACAAAATGTAGGTTAAATCTTAAATGCAAACAGCATTATATGGGTAAAGGAAGAAAAAATAAAACTACTGCACGCATGAAAGTGTGTATAACAAAATAAAAACTCATAGTCAAACTATGAGGCATGCGTGTACATAAGTGCGTGTATGTATCTTTGGTTTATGAGAGATATAAAGTCTTTAGTCTATACGCATATGATATCGAAATCCGGGTTCTATGTACATTTTTGTCAAAAGCTTGAAAAAGGAGTTAGGCCAAGATTTTACATAAAGTAATTATTCCAAAATCTATAGGCATGTTTGCCATATGTATTTGTATATATGTACATGTGCAGAAATGTAGTTTCCTGGTAACCTCACAAAAGAAGACTTTTGACATCAATGTACACAAATTTAGTTTTTTCTTATTGGTGACATTAGTTTCGTAAACGGTCATATTATTCTTACGGTCTAAGATTCTCTTTTTAGAAAAAGGTATAAAAATCATGGGAAAAAGCCGTCCAAATACACTGAAGGGAAGAAATGCCTCCGTGAAAGTATGTATTTGTGATGTCATCATCTTGCATGCATGGAGCCACGTTAGCATGACCTACATGAAAAAAAAATATTACTCTCAACCTTTGGTTGATTCTAACTAATCACATATATTTGAAAACTAAAGAGACTTTATTTAAAATCAGAGAACACGAAATTATGCAAAATTAGTCGGCATATATTGGCCTTCTTGGCAATTTCGTGATGCAATTTATAACTGTAGAATCCACGTGCGTTTTTAACTTACTATATAGTTTTATGTTTTTATTGTCCTATGTATGACCATTAGTTTCTTTTACGTGTAGAATTATTCATTGACTTTCTATAGGAACCGATGCTTGACGGTCTTGACTTGCTATTTGTAGTTGGTAACAAAGGAGAACAAGTGTCGTTTTGTGAGACGTGCTCGTCTAGGTTTACGTACCTAACCCCTCTCCCATGACTTTTTTCTGCAATTTACCACTTTGGCTACGATCCGTATTGAATGAATGGAAAAACAATGGCCGTTTAAGGTATTTTAGTAAGTAGAGGAAATGATTCATTTGAATTTGAGACTTGAATGATAGTTTCCGAATAATGATGTTCCAATTCGCTAAACGATCCTAAATACTTTAATTAATCACATCTCGCATAATTTTCTTTTTTACTTTTGAATTACAGAATCAATTTGCACTAGAATAGTATAATAGCATAATCAAAAATATTCTTTTGAATCATGAAATCAAAATTTTTCTTCAAATTTAAGGAATCAAGCTGGTTTATGGGTCAGAATTACAAAATCAATATCTTAAAAAATCTAATCGCATAAACAAAAATCAACATCGAAAACAAGAAATAACAATTTTTGCTTAGAATCGGTGAGAATCACAAAATTTGGATTTAACATCAGTTTGCGGAAGCTAAAGTATTTAAACATAATGTGCACCAAAATTGATAAGCCGCCAAGCATATGTGTAGATTATTGGTTGCTGGCAAAAAAAAAAAAAAACAAGATTTATTCAACTGAGTTTTAGTCATAACATTTAATCTTTTACAAAAAGATCTATATACTCTCACTGCTTCATTATAAGTTTCGTTTAAGATATTTTAAGAAATATATAAATATAAATTTTATCTTTAATTAATAAATTATATATTTTTGATTGGTTAATAAATTAAAGTAACTTGATTTTTCAATCGTTAATGATTTTTTCTTCCGCCGCCAAAGGTTTCGATGGTACCTTTTTCCGTCGCATGAAGCTTCAGGTTGTTGAGCATTTGATTGCTCAGTCGTCTTCTCAGGCTAATGGGACTTCTTCTTCGGTTTCTCCCAACCCTGCTCAACCGGTGAAGACTGCTTGGTCCTCTCTTTCACGTCCTCTTCTCGATCCTACTATGATTACTAAATATAGATTTGGATATTGTTGTTGAGGATGGCGTGGTCTGAGCTACAATGTTTGATGATTTGTATAAGAAACGCTTAAAAGATTTGATTTTGGGTACTTATGTCACCAAAGTGCACTTATCTTTTCTATCACTTTTTTAAAGAGAACTCAAGAGTTAGATGTGCTTGAATTAGAGCAATTTAGGGATGGTTGACTTACCGGAAAGTGATTTTCGGTATTGTGCGAGTAAGACCAAAACACGAAAAATTATCATGTGATGATTTATAAGGGTAGTAATAAATCTTTCGAGTCTTGTGAAATGCACTGACCGTCAGACGAGAGTATAGCCTATAAGTCAAGAGAAGCCGTGGGGGCCACAGATGGTGGCGCTCAAGGCGTTATACTTCCTAATTTTCTGATCTATACTATTAATTGAGAAGCATTCAATATAAAAAAATCTTTAAGATGTAAAATATTACATGCAATGTCATTGGTCTTTAGTGTTTTTAAATAAAGTCATTAAATATATAATATTAATCAAAACATTAATATAATTAAATAATTATTAGTTTTCAAAAAAATAAAATCACTTTATCTCTCTTATTAAATATGGACAAACATTAAAATGAATTTTAGAAAAAATTTTAATCAATCAAAATTGAAAAACTAAGATTCGTATCTAATTATATCATGTTATTTATTTTAAGTTATTATATTATTATATTTGATTTAATATTATGATTATCCTCTCATCTTTGTTCGATCTTATTTTCAAATTACTTTGAATTATCATATAATACATATAATTAATAAAAATGTATATTTTTCCTGCATATATGTTATGAATCAAATTTTTAGAAACGAAGATATATCACTCAAGTAATAAAGAAAACGTGTGTGTTCAACATTTCATATCGGTTAAAAATATGTGTTTAACGTCTCACATTAGTTAAAAATATGATCAATGGTTCTGAGTCATATTATAAAAAAATACCAAAATGATTTCAATTTCGAATGAGTAAGAAGTTTGACTTATTAGGCTTCTAAATTTAAAAGTATTATTTGTATAATCTGATTATATAGTTTAACCAATAGTTTTACCAAATAAAAGAAATAAATATATTTTAGATACTTAATTTCAAATATTATTAATATTTAAAATTTATAATAATATTTAAAATCTATAAGTAGTTTATAATATTAATGATATTTAAACTCTACAAAAGTTTTATAATATTACAATATTTTAAATTTAACTATTATTAATCTATACTATTAAATGAGGCTCATCAATACTATAAAAAAATGAATAGAAAAAAATGGAAAAAGGTTACAAGAAAAAAATAACGGATTTATGGGTCTATATTATTTAAATCTTATTTTTCATATCAATTTGAACTGATTTCTTTATCCAAGCTACAAATCCTAGAATCAAGAGATTTATGACATTTTTACTAGCAAATTTATGGAGATATCTATCTATATATATAATATTTGAGACCAAAGTTTTGGACAACAGAGCTCTCTGAGGCTATAGTTGGGATGGTTAATTATAAGTTTACCCCTGTCTATTAATTATACTCTTCTCATTTTAAATAATCAAAAGTTAAGAATAAAAATAATTATTTTCTGAGATTTGGATTTTTATTTAATTAAGCCTATTTAAATTGTATCTTAATTAAACCCATTAGATATGGACAAAACCCTAAAATCTTCAACACTCTATTTGATTCTTATAAATACCTTGATTAGGTTTTGATCTTAACATGTAAAGATACGGCAGCTTCATAGAGATATTAATTAATGGTGTTTATGTATATGCAGGTTGGGACAGCGATGGGAACATGAAAAGCTTGATCCTTTTTCAATCGGTAATATTTTTTCCTACATGTAGTTGCTTTTCTTATGAATTTATGAATATATTTTTTTTTTTTGGTTTTATGAATTTATGATTTTTTATTAGGTTACCAATGTTTTATCAAATTACAGAATCTAGAAACGTCAGGTGGGATTTCATCGTGTCATCAGGTATGCTCTCATCTACCCTAATATGTTATTTTAATGGTATAATATGTTATTAAAAATTGAGAGCCAGTTTTGCTGTTTGTTCAGTTTTGTTCATTCTCGATTTGGTTTTTATATGTTTTTGGAAGAACAGTGATGAGTCAATTTACAGACCTTTAATGATTGTTTCCTTATGAACATCTAAGGGACTGAGTTCTTCTCTGTTTATTTAATATTTATTTTTTGTTTTTGTTAATTTGACAAGACGATTAGATATAATTGGTTACTGAAATTTCAATAGTTTTGAAATATTATCTCTTTGACTAGGACGGTCTGAAGCTTCTCTTCGACAGTTATGTTTTTGAAAATTTGGTCGTGGATGATGAGAACAAATATCAATAAACATGTATGAGGATTTAATCCCGTTGGTGATTTATTTGTAATATGACACAATACATAACAGTTAATTATCATTTTGATTTTACTTGTGATATGTCCCTGCAGCTTCAAGAAGTGTGAGAAGGTTGTGAGCCAGGAAAAGTTATATGTTGCATTTTAATCATATTTTAGATTGCATTTATCATTAGATTTATAATGTTTTCATTACATAATAATTAGAGTCTAGGAGCATATGTTTGTATTTTTAATTGTCTTGTAGGTTTTGGATTGAGTTATGCGACAACATGGATCATTTGGATGCAAATAAAAGATTTGTGTTTACATAATTATGAGTGAGTAGTCTTTTAGATGATTTTAGAGTTTGGTTGATTGTGATGATTTGATGAGTCAATGATGATGTTTAGGACTAGGTATTAGGTAATCCTGCATTAAGGTTGTTAGTAATGCTAGATTAACCTTGTAATTACAAAATCTAGATGGTTAGCATTTCATGCCCGGAAGGTATTCGATGAAATGCTTGAAAGAACCTAAATATGCTTTTCATGCTTGGCCTACGGAAGTAGTTGATTAGGATGATTAGTGGTTGGATTAGACATGAATATTAATGCTCAGTAGGTTTTAAATTGTGAACGAAAGTTGTTGATGATTCATTGATTATTGTAGAGATTAATGTCATGGAAATGGATTAGTGTAGATTGTGATCCTAAGCCTAGGATAGTGTTCTTAATGTTTCCTTAGTATAATCAAATATTCATCATCTTATCTAGATCGTTGTCATTTCCGAGACTCATCGCTTTTCTTATTTGAATTTTAATCCGTTTTTACTCTTTCCCGCTTTCTTTATTTTAAATTGGTTTCCAAAAACACAGATTTTTATTTGCTTAGATTGACATAGAACTTGCATTCCTAGTGTTGTTATTCTTGTTTCTTTGAGGATTCAATACCCTTTATGCTCAATAGCATATAAGATTATTTAAAAACCTTGGTTGCAAAACCGAACTATCAAATTGGCGCTGTTGCCGGAGACACAAGCAATAACCATTAGGATTTGGTCTTGTTTTGAGACTAAGCTTCTCTTTTCTTTATTTTGACATTAATCTTTCATTTAGTTTTTGTTTCTCTTGTGCTTTTCAAGGTGTATGCAACGAAGGAGTCAACAAGGATTGGTCCTTGATTGTATTTCGGATTTGGGTCAACTTGAGAGAGTGAATAGAAAGGAAGCTAGAGCAAGGAGAGAGCGAGAGCGGTTAGCACACTTGGCACGCTTAGGCATGGACGAGATTCACAATCCACCGGGTTTTGAGGGTGATGTTGATCAAGCGGGGGTTGCTCAAGGTAATGACAATGGTCAAGGGAATGGTGTTGGTCACAGTCAAGGACAAAATCTGATATGATTATGGCCAGCAAGGAGGAGGAACCTATGCAGCAAGGAGACGACAAAGAGGAGCAAAGGCAGCAGCTTGAACCGGAGCTACAAGGAGCTGAAGATTTATGCATTTCTCCGGGTCCTATCACTCGGTCTAAACAAGAGAAGCTCAAGACCACTTTGCAACATCTCCTCAACACCATCTCGGGCAGTTTGGTGTGTGCTAATCCAGCCACATTGGTTGTGATCCAAGCCACCTAAACATTTATCAAGAGAGGTGGTATGACTTACACTCTTTTTCCCTTCATTTGGTTTTGTCCCAATGGGTTTTCCAAATAAGGTTTTTAATGAGGTAAGCCATATCACTCACTCCTCAGCCTCTTGATAAAGCTTAAGCCCACCTCTATCTCTTATCCAAGTGAAGCAGCCCAAGTCCAACAAAGATATTCAGCCGAAACTTGAAGACTTGAAGAGTCATTTTCTTTGTTCAAACTTTGGTTTTAATGCTATGTATTTTTCGAGATTTCCCTTTACTCTTTGGCTGATTTAAACTCTTGTAATGCTTCATTTGTGAGTTATCAAACATCTTTTCATATTCTAAAACTCTCTGAAACTTGTTTGTTCATCCTTGCTTAAAGTGATCGGATCTTCATCCTCACACCAAGTAAGTCGAAAGTCTTAGGATCTTTCACACTCCTAAGAAGTTTCATCTTGTTCCACCCCTTGTTCACCTCGTCTAGGGTCTTCACCCACGTCCAGAGCAAGCCAGAAAGTCCGAAGGTACTCCATCCCCTTTGGAAGTTTCGCAACAATCCCCCAAAGACTCATCGGATCACTCCTTGTTCTTCACCTTTCATCTCTTCCGCATCCCTCACCTTGTCACCAATCCTCACAACCTCTTGGAGTAGCATTCAGGGACTTGATCCTCATCTAGGATCATATCAAGTGGTATCAGAGCTGACTCCACGCCAGGTTGTATCTCTTTCGATCTGTGATACCTTTTCACATTCCGATCTGTGTTTATCTGCTGACTGTTGGAATTTTGATAAATTCATCTTGTCTGATAAAATCGTGAGATCTGTTGAATCTGCTTCAAAAAAGAGTCTAGTATTTGTTAAAAGTGATTCTAGAATTTTTGAGCATGTTTTGATAATTTTCCGAACCTGATTTAGTCGAACAGTCACATTTAGAGGTTATCAGAATTTGAACAGTTATTGTCGTATAACTTGCTAGAATTGTTTAAAATCATTGGTTAATCCTAAAATAGTGAAACTTGTTGCATTGAAACCATGATTAAGTCTAGTATTTTTTAAAATTGTCTCTGGAATTTTTGAACGTGATTTGATATTTTATTCTGTTCGATCAAGTCAAACAGTCGTTTAGGATTCTAGAAAAGTTTCTGAGTTTTCTTTGTTGTGTTTCTTTGGGCATTTTTACTTGTTACTTGTTTGAATCTGAACAGGTACCATGGTGGGAACCAGCACTGGTGAAGAGGAATCGTCAAACTCCAACAAAGAACTCCTTGATTCCTTAAGAGCCATAATGGACGAAAGTATGGCAACCATGAGAGCTGAATTAGAAAAATCAAGAAGAGCACGGAAGAAACAAGAGCTTAAACCAAAGCCACCAGACAACACATTGAGAACAACTTGGAGCAGCCCACATAAAATCTCTCTTACTCCAAAATCCAAATATGTGCTTTGTTCTGAATATCATTCGGCTAATGAACTCTTTCAATTTTCAGGAAAAAGAAGCTATCTAGAGTGGGAAACAAATATGGAAGATTGGTTTTACTATAACCACATCCCAAGAGAAAAGAGGATAGCTCATGCAATTCGCCAACTCACAGGAGAAGCTTATCAATGGTGGATACGAAAGGTTGATGATCGCTGGAATTACAAGGAGCCCCCTATCACCTCGTGGAGAGATCTTAAGGAACTAATGAGGAATAAGTATGCACCAAATGGTTTAGTTCCAAAAGAAGCTTATAGTCCTCAGCCAAAGGAAGTATCCAAGAATGTTCTAAATGAGAAAATGAAGGCTAATGTAACCTCTCAACCAAAGAAGGTCGCGGAACAAGTCGTGGTTCACAAGCAAAGCCTAAATCCATCCATTGAAACAAGCAATGAACGTCCAAAGAAATGTAAGTCCTCTGATCTTTCAAAATCCAAGGATGTTACTTGTTATGACTCTCCTAAGAAAGGAAAATTTGCTGCCACTTGCCCTGAAAAACACGAGCTGAATATCACTTCATTAGGATCAAAACTGAGCTCACAAAACTCAAGTAGTGAAGTAGTTAATCAAGGCGTAGAAACTTCCAGTTCTTGTATAATGCACTTGGTCTTGTCAAAGGATGTTGAATCAGGTCATACTCTGGAGCATAAGGATGACAAAGCTGAAGGAAACATAAAAGAGAAGAATCCACATTCAGTGTCAACCACTTCAAAAGCTTGCCAAGATAACAAGACTGAGCGAAATGACTATGAAAACTGTTTGGTGAGTAGACCATATCCAACACCGGCGGGCTGTGTTTCAAATATCACCCTCTTCAAAGCTGAAATGTTACCAAACATCCTACATGGTACTCATGTAAGTTTAGCTTATGAAGTTTATTCGATATTGGAATAATTTCACATTCACTCGTAGCTTCAAACAACCTATTTTGAATGTTGAAATTTCAAGTATAATACACTTGATTTTGTCTTTAAGTGCCGAGGAAGATACAGGTACCTTAGATGTGTGCACTGACCTGGTAGGAACCACCTCCACATGGAGCTCAACAATGGATCAAAAGGAGAAGCCACCAATCAAGACCCGAGGAAACTATCTTGACTCCCAAAGGCGAATGAAAGCTAACTTACTTTCTCTTGGTGCAGATTGTACAATGGTGAGTTCAAAATATTTTCAAGAAGATAAGACTACTCTTGTGCCATTGCCGGATCATGAGTTTTATCTTGACAAAATCAAACCCGAAGAGAATCAAGAGCAAGATAAGAAATCTAATCTTTTTGCTAGGATTAGTAAGGTTAATGATGCTGAATATTTTGATCATAAAATATTTGTCTCTTTGGATAAATTCTCTTGTGTATCTAACCTTGCACCGGTGCCACCGAAAGTGAGCGTAACAAATTTTTGCAGGACTTGTCTTTAGGAAACAACTCACGGAAGCTTCCCTTTGATAACTTCCACGACTACAGTGTGATCCTGAGATATGATAATAAGATTCTTGTTAAATTCAAAGATGAACCACCAGATGCATTGCCTATGCTCAGAGAGAAAGAACTTGAACTCGACAAGGTAAGTATCTTTGTTCCCAAGAATCATTTTATCCCTGATCACGCAGATATAATTCACTTGTCTCTGTCACAAGGGCCAAACAAAGGTTTTAGGGTAGTCTTGAAACATACAAGAAGAAGTGAAAAGAGAGAGGACATAAAGAGAGAGGAAGACCTCTACGTCACGGCTAAGGAGCAGCCAGAAAAGGAGAAAGTATCCAATGAGTTAACTTGTGAACACAAACATGTGAGTTCTTCAAAATCTTTTAATAGTACTGGTAAGGACAAGAGAGCATTCATTCTTAAACCACCTGTGCATACGTTTATGTATAAAGAAACTCTTATGAGTTTCACTAACCTTGCACCGGTGCTGCCGAGTAAGAAACCTTGTCATTTTCAGGACTTCGATGTTGTATCCCCTAAATACGACTCAGGAATTGTCTCACTAATCTGTGGGAAGGAGAATCATATCGTCTTTGATCCAGGAGCACCCGTTGAAGCATTTCCTTATGACATGGGAAACAAGATAGGTAAGGAAATTGTTGTGCCTGATGCAACAGTTCAAAGGTATGCATTTCTTTTTGTTCCTAAATCTAAGTTGCTAGAATATGAACACATCAAAGAGATTTATATGTCAACTGTTGATTTTAAAGATGTGATTCATTATTGTGAGAAATTTGAGCATAATAAATTCTTTAGGCATGGAGGATTTTTGTTTGATAAAATGTGTGAACCTAATAGAAATTATGTGCTCATAGATATTGCTAATTTCTCTAATTTTGCTAGTGCTTCACCCAATGCTGAATTATTCTTTGGAGAAATTGTTTGTTATGATAGCATTCTGAATTTTAATAAACACTTAGATGATCATATTGAACCATTGAAATCTGTTTTAGATGATCTAAGTAATAAATTGTGTGCTAGTCGGAATGACTATATTCTTTGCACCTATGATCTCTTGTCTCGAGTCTTTGTTGTGAGGATACAGGATATACAGGATGGAGAGCTAAATTTTCATGCACCTAGGACGTGGCTCTACCATGTTTGGCTTAAGAAAACTGTTGTTCAAATTGTTCTTAAACCAAAGGAGCGTTTGCTAGACATAGAGCATCAAAAGCCAGCAAACGAAGAGGAGAATATTAAGAACTTTGAGATTGGTTACCAGTTTTGGATTCGAATGAAGGAGAAACGTTTTGCAGACCAAGAGGAGTTCAAACTAATGCCAGAAGGATATTGTTCACTTCGAGTCATAGAACAGATCCATTCCTACAAAATCTGCTTGCAAGGTGAGTATATTCCGACTTACTTCAAATATTCTAATTTAATCTTTTTCCTTGCAGATTGTTCGGATTTGAGGATGGATAGCATGGATAGCTTGAAGCTTGGAACTAATCAACAGCTTAAACCTGAGGAGCTGGGAGCTAAAGAACAACTAGACAACGCCTACCAGCTTGATCTCCAATGTAAGTACCATGTAAGTTCGAGTTTTAATATTACTGATTTGGTTCCTTATATTGCAGAAGAAACAGATTTGAGGTCAAATCCTTTTCAAGAGGGAGAGGATGATATGATTATGGCCAGCAAGGAGGAGGAACCTATGCAGCAAGGAGACGACAAAGAGGAGCAAAGGCAGCAGCTTGAACCGGAGCTACAAGGAGCTGAAGATTTATGCATTTCTCCGGGTCCTATCACTCGGTCTAAACAAGAGAAGCTCAAGACCACTTTGCAACATCTCCTCAACACCATCTCGGGCAGTTTGGTGTGTGCTAATCCAGCCACATTGGTTGTGATCCAAGCCACCTAAACATTTATCAAGAGAGGTTGTGTGACTTACACTTTTTCCCTTCATTTGGTTTTGTCCCAATGGGTTTTCCAAATAAGGTTTTTAATGAGGTAAGCCATATCACTCACTCCTCAGCCTCTTGATAAAGCTTAAGCCCACCTCTATCTCTTATCCAAGTGAAGCAGCCCAAGTCCAACAAAGATATTCAGCCGAAACTTGAAGACTTGAAGAGTCATTTTCTTTGTTCAAACTTTGGTTTTAATGCTATGTATTTTTCGAGATTTCCCTTTACTCTTTGGCTGATTTAAACTCTTGTAATGCTTCATTTGTGAGTTATCAAACATCTTTTCATATTCTAAAACTCTCTGAAACTTGTTTGTTCATCCTTGCTTAAAGTGATCGGATCTTCATCCTCACACCAAGTAAGTCGAAAGTCTTAGGATCTTTCACACTCCTAAGAAGTTTCATCTCGTTCCACCCCTTGTTCACCTCGTCTAGGGTCTTCACCCACGTCCAGAGCAAGCCAGAAAGTCCGAAGGTACTCCATCCCCTTTGGAAGTTTCGCAACAATCCCCCAAAGACTCATCGGATCACTCCTTGTTCTTCACCTTTCATCTCTTCCGCATCCCTCACCTTGTCACCAATCCTCACAACCTCTTGGAGTAGCATTCAGGGACTTGATCCTCATCTAGGATCATATCAAAATCCTCCTCAAAGGAATCTGCCTCAACATGCTCCAAGACCCGCATTGGTTATAGGCGCATATGATGAGCCAAACATCCATGGCCATAGGACCGGAATCCGTCCATTGATAATAAGATTTTGCTAAGATCCTCTGGTTCAATTGCCTATTGCACCATCATGTCATTGCAGTACAAGAGGTTATCAATCCAAATGAGTGTGATGCTAGCAATCAGGATATGATCAGAACAACCTAAGTCAAGCCAAGTAATGAGAGTTCTCTCCCATTTCGCTTCTTGCTGCAACCTATCCGCTTCTCGGGCTTCTTCTAGACATTGCATCTTGGTCCTCATTTCTTCCATTTTAACGTCCTTTTGTGTGAGCTGCGCCATGAGATTGGAAGAGTCTCCGTAGAAACGTGAAGTAGCCGAAGATGATAAATCGTCCGGAAGACCAAAAACTTGACCTTTGGTCTTCGGAGTACACTGCGATAACAAACGAAAAGTTGAATAAAAATTTGAAATGAATTAAAAGTTGGTTAAAACATAAACATTACTTACCTCATAGACGAACTCGTTGATCTTGTCGAAAGGAACTTCAGTGAGGGGAGGGGTTCCTTCAGTGAGGGGAGGGGTTCCTTCAGTGAGAGGTTGAGAAAGCAGGAACTCATCACCCATCTGCAGTTGGCCTCGGCGTTCCTTCATCGTGAATCCTAAACGAAAATCCCCTACTGCAATACCTAGGGTATGAGGTTGCAATATAGTTTGGGCCAATAACAAACTCCACTAACCAAGTCGGAAAGGTTTGTCCACATTTGATTCCCTCAGAAACCTAAGAAAATAATTTACACAAAATTAAAATAAAACACTTACGTATTTAATCTTAAAATTATATAATAACCGTATTTTAAAACTTACGTAAAATTGCAGCCAAATTATATAATCGTTCTCCTTATGCCGTTCAAGTTGTTCTTAGTATTTTCCAGAAAATAGCCACGTATTAATGCCATGTAAATCCTGAAAGCAAACAACATTATATAACCTCTGAAAGCTAATACTTAGGTATAAAATAATCAAGTATTTAAATAAGTTAAGTTTTTTACCTTTCGTACTTCCCTATCTCCTCACAATTTGTTAGGATATACATATGCAAGTGGGTCCACTCCTGTTGTGATAGTTTGCGTTTCTTCTCTTTCCCACTGACTCGACCAACTTGCGAAAACAACTCAGAGATCACCAGGGGATACATGGCTTTCT